>JAUMHM010079114.1:0-13737 GCA_032362435.1 Melikaiella ostensackeni
AATCACTACCGAAAAAATTTGAGTTTGTCTAACACTTCTAACGTCACGTTTTGTTAAAGCCGAAATATCTTTTATTTTTAAATTTTTCGATTGGAACCCCCCCCCCCAAAATTTTTTTTCTAGATCCGTCCCTGAGCATAAGTAATACTCTCATTCCTCATAGTCATTTATTATTTTATTTAAATCTTTTGTCTATTATGATTCGAAATTTTTTGTGTCGAATTAAAAGAATATGAAATGCATTTTTGAAAATAAATATTTATGATGGATCACTTGGAAGTCTTGACGGCCGAAATTTATTTATTGATCCGCTACATATTCTGGTCGACTTCTCTTTCCAAGACTCATGTCCTGGGTCAAAGTCGAGAATTTATAGAATTCAAATTCCAAAAAATTATGATAAAAGTAATCGGGTCTCAATTCTGAATATTTTTAATTATTGAAAATGCTCTCCTATGCATCCTCTCATAGCAATATATTATAATTAACAACTTTTTCATTATTTTCATTGATTGTGTGAACCACAAACAGGCAGTACCTAATAAGTGGTCAATCTAGTGAAATATCTATACAGTATCACTTATTTTTATCTTATTATTGAAAATTGTCAAAAACTTTGATACTACAGTTAATAGGTGATTTTTGCGCTGTTCTAGTTGTATGGTATCTATTTCCTAATTCGCAAGGAAATCTAGTGGTAATAGGTAATAATAATCAAGGTTAAATAAATTTCCTTGTATGAGATTCTATAAAAGCATAGTAAATAATTTTGTTATTCTTCTCCTTCAGTAGCTGTTTACATCTTCTGAAAAGATCAGGGTATTATATTTTTCATAGCTTGTTCTATATGTCGTTTCCAAGCTAATTTATTATCACTTATGGCTCCCAGATATAAAAGCCAGTGTCTCCTTAGTTTCCTGAACGAGTGATTCACGCCGATACGAGAAATTCAACTGTTTCGCTCGATGTTCCTCGTTATCGGTTCCTTTTTCAAACGAACATCTCGTGTATTTATTTTTTGAATTTCGAATCATATCATCTCATTTTTCGAACGACATCGAACGAATTCCTCGAAAATGATCGAGAAACGTCACTTGTGACAGCTTCACAGTGATAGAGCTCTAATGTTGGAGAATATTTTGATTCGATTTGGAAGCAACCTAATCTGCAGAAGGATGGCAGAAGATACAAGCAGTTTAGCAAAAAGTAAATCTGCGAGGTAGATACTAAATTCTAAATAATAAAATAACAACAAAGCAAAAAAAAAGAATAATAAAATCTATAGTAATATTTCTAATAATCTATATTATATAATTCGATCTTCTCAGTGAAGAACCGACGAACGACCAACTTTCGTACGAATCAAAATCAGCGACAAAAAGAAGGAAAAAGGAAGTGCTAAGAAGTATTTTTGAATACGAATACACGGATAGGAAAGAGAAGTTCGCTAAATGTGAGGCTTGCTCGGCACGAAATTCGGAAGTCCTAATAAAAATGACAGATGGAAATACAACTGGAACTACTCGACACTTAAAAAAATTTCATAACGAGGAATACATGAGAGCTTTTCCGGATAGTGTAGACCAGCAACCAAAAGAAGTATTACTTATTTGCATTTAACAATAATATAATCGAAATTCTACTCCTCATCATCATTTTCCGTAAGCAATCCAATGAATTCAAAATAGAAATGTTAAACAAGTTTTTTTTTAAAAATACTATATTTGTTTATTTTTAACAAAAAGCGAGGGAATATTTGCCAATAAGTTTCTTTGATGATTAAGTAACCCAAGAATTTTCCGCCTATCTGAACAAAAATGCAAATCTCCCACAAAAAAATTCCCTCAGATCAATGATTTCCTCGACTTTTGAAAATATGCAAGAAGCCATAATCAAAACGCTACAAAAAAATGTGTCAAAGATATCTTATACTGTAGATAGTTGGACCTCTGTGACTGCTCCTTGCTTTTATGGAATCACAGGTTGAAGGATTTTGAATGTTATGATTGAGGGGGGATTAAGGGGATTTTGCAGAAAATCTTCTGTATTTTTTTCTTTGAATTTTGAAAACGTGAAAAGAAGATTTTCTGGAAAATCCGACCTTTTACATTTAAAAAAAAAACCTTTGAAAGTTTCTGCTTATATAAGAAGGGCATCCTATCACCTTTATGCGGGCTCAACCATTTTCTTAGCCGGGAGAATTTCATTGTTTCCGAGAAAAATACGAAAATTCGATTTGATGAAAAAATATCTCCTGGCCACAAAAAGTGGTTTAGCCCGCATAAAACTCATAGGATGTCTTTCTTATATAAAGCTTAATCAATAAAAAATAGGAAAAAATATAAGTGTGGGTTTTTTGTGAAATTTGACTTTTAATATTTCTAAACAAATTGTCGCTATTCTGTTAATTTTGAACTTTTTTCAAATTTTGCGACATATAAATATATGTAAAAATTCAAATAATCATAATTCTGTGGAAATTTTTTTCTCTTAATTTGGAAAAATACGTGTCACCTAATTTCCTCTAAAGAAGAACATATTTCGTTGTTGAGAAATTTTGCGACTTGAAAAGTAGAACTTACCTGATTTTAAATGGATTCGACCATAAGAATATAAATTTTTAATCCATTTTGCAATGACCAGATATATTAATTGAAAAACAATTTATACATGTCGCATATACATTGAAGGAATAGGATATTTGAAATGATATATTGAAAGTGCCGAATCGATAGTGAAATATGTATTGCAAACTATACTTAGGAAACCAAAAAGAAAAATTGCATTTGAGAAGCTCTATTAGTTACATGTCACTTACACGCATTTTATAACGTTCTACTTGGGTCATTATATCGACGATGATTGGGTCTTACAGTCTTTAACTCTGGAATTCACCACCGCAAATTGTGCACGCGCTGGAAATGATATTGCGAAGATTTTCCGAAACTTCTTAACAGAATATAAACTTCAGACGAAAGTGCAAGGAATAATGATAGATAACGCTGCTAGCAACACAAAATTTATCGCTGAATTCGGGTTGCTTATGAACCAACACGGTATTGAGTTTGATTTAGATGACCAACATTTTAAGTGCATCGCTTACGTTGAAAATTTAGGTGAGCAGGATTTCCTTAAGGAATTAAGATTGCAAAACGAGGATGAGATTGAGCTAGATTACGAAATTGATGAGGATGAAGTAATAATAGAAGAAGCAGAGAGTAGTAGAAATCAGTCACCTATAGGGAAATTGAAAAAGTTATTCATGAAGTTAAAGTAGAGCGAACAACTATGTTACAAGCTGGAGTGTTGCTGCATCACGACGAATACGAAAATGATGGCACCGAGTAATGACGTGAAAACATGATGGCATTTTACTAATGATATGATAGCCAAGCCATTGAAAATGCAGAAAGCGATATACCTCTTGTGTATTTTAAATCCAGATCTGCAAAGTTACTGCTTGGATAAGGATGACCGGACTCTTCCAACTGCAGCTCACAAACATCTGAAGCACTTCGAATATGTATCCAAAGCTCTTTTAGAAGAAAAATATGCAACTCTCCCATTAGCCATTGTAGCACTCAATTTACTGATTGATAAGATTGGCGATGCTGTCCAAGAACTAGACGAAAAACTTGATGCGAATCTAAATGATCTTGAAATTAAAAACGCGCTCTATGCAGCCCAAGCGAAATTGTTGAAGCATCACCGAAAATTCAACTGGGTCTATTGCGCAATTGCAATTCTTGATCCTAGACATAAAATTGAAGTCTTCGATGTTACAGAATGGGGAAAAAGCATGAAAGCAGGGTCTATTAAGAAGTTCGAAGAAATATACAAAACGGATCATAACGTTGTAACCCCTCAAGAAGATGTCTAAATTGAAGTTTCTGATCAGCAACTTCCAGGAAAAGAATCAAGTGACGAAGAGATTGATTTACACCAACATAATGAAAGTGCTAATATATATTAGACAATCATTATAGTTTCTCAATTGTCAGGAATCAAAAGTGCACCAGGAGAATTTCTAAAATGCCTGTATTGTAAAAGTAATACTGTTATTCCAAATAGTTATTCATTATTTCATTTGAATCTTCCGTCCGTTATAATTTGAAATATTTTGTGTTAAATAAAAAAATTCTAAGATGTGTTTTTGAAAAAAAATATTTGTGGTGGATGACTTGAGAGACTTGACGGTCGAAAATTTATCGATTCACTACATATTTTTGTCGACTTCCCTCCTAAAGACTCACATGCTGGGTCAAAAGTCAATAATTTATATGGAGGGTAATGGTACAAATTACCGTGGCGGATCCTATTGTTCGAGGTCAAAGATGAAATTCTATTTCCACTATTTTTTCCCAAATGCTTGATTTTTATGATTCCGAAGCTTAACTGAGACTCATTTGATGACTTTTACTTAAAAAATAACATATTAAGGTTTTAGGTTAGAATAAATTAAGTGTTTCATCGACAAGTGGTTCTCCCTCGATAATTGGTTTCGTTACCCTATTTAAGTTACAAAAAATTGTGATGAAAGTAATTGGTTCATGATTCTAAATATTGAGAAGCATTACACATAACAACGGTGTGACTGTTTATATCTCAAAATAAAGTTTTGAAAACTTTCGTTAAAATTAGGATCTGTTACTGTTACTTTTCTAAACTTGAGACTCATAACTGTTGACCTTTTATTTTCATAAAGAATAGTAGAATTTTGTATGTAAATTATTTTTTTCAGCTGTTCCAGTAGAAAGTGTCTTTTCATCAATTAACAAGTACTGAAACAATTTCGAATTCATTTAATCAAAAATGCAACAGAATCGCATTGGTGTTTCTAATTCTTGTAACATATTTTTCAGGACTTGTATATACGCATGTATAAACTATAATGAATTTCGTTACTTAATTTTTCTCCCTGAAACTGACTTATCAAATATAGTTATCTATCTCAGACGGATAAACATTACGCCCGCGACGCCTATAATTCATGTGATAAGGATTGCTGTGTATATTATACAATCTAATGTAACACCAGCATTATCATTAGTTCACACTGTTAACCAAATTTTTCATAAATACATAGATCAGTTTTCTTTCGCTTGAAAAAAATGTGGAACGTTTATACTCTGCTCTTATCCTTGGCGATTATCCTAAATTCTATTGGTAAATATAACAATATAACATACATCTATTATTTTAAGTACACTTTTAAGTTTTTCGGATATAACGATTTGTCTGATCTCATCCGCATTCTGTAGACCTCTCTCAGTAAAATGGCGTACTTCAATATGTCGAGGGACCCTGGAGTACGTTGACAATGGCATCAAATGCATGGGACTAAACCTTATTCTTTAAATATCTTCGCAAAAAGTAATTTCTCATTACAAGTGTATTATGAAATAAGTTTTCATTTTTCAAAAACTATTTAGTTAAATTGAAGAAATGAATGGTCCTTTCCGATCTTAAAGACCAATATGAAGGCCGCCTCAGTATACAACAAAAATCGATCATGATTCTTTCGGTTCTAGCTTCATTTTCTTTCAAGAGGAACAGTTCTTGGGTTCATGTCTTACATATAAGAGAATATCCGCATCCGAATCGTTTGAGGTTGCAATTTCTCTTCATAGAGTATAGTCTCGTGCGTTGTGCGAAGCTTAAATTTATGTTAGTGGAGTAATACTGCTGTGATTTGACTGTTTTCCTTGTAGCGGTGTATTTCACGGTGTCAACAATCAAACAAAAAAGGTAAGTATAAACCTTCCGCTACTTACAACATAGAATTTTGTTGTAAAAAGCTTCGGAGTTTTCAGATTTCACAATTTATCACAAAATTCCATAATAGTAATTATGAATTGTTATTATTTACTATTACTATTACTATTACTATTAGAAAAATTCAAATGTTCATGAACATTTAGGTGAGCAGTTGTTTCATATTTGTAATATTCATATGTAGAAAAAAACTTTTACAACATATTGGTATTGTGTTAACAACGAACACGTTTTAAAGAAGAAGAGACGTTTCAATTTTAAGTGTCGAGAATGAATTCGGTTATCATACATTTTTAATAATTTTGAAAATTTTGAAAATTTTCTTCAGTTTAAATCAAAGAAAAGTGCTATTATTTTGTTTTCATGGACAAACAAAATAACGTGGTATTTGAAGCGTTCCGAAATCGCAAAGAAATTCCAAAATCACAAGAAAAGTATTTTTCATGAAAGCAAAATAATAGCTCCAAATGACAGCTCAAAATAGTAGCTCAAAATAATAGCCCTAAATTCATTCTGCTTCGATTCAGGCTGAACAAATTTCAGGTTCGACGTATTCAACATTTTTCAAAATTTGTGCATATAACTTAATTAAAAAATAACACCTTTTCTGCACAAATTGTTACTGTCAGTAGTGAAATTAATTTTAGTTTGCAATAAGCCTTTCGTAAATAGTATAGTGGATGGTGCAAACTAATACAAATTAAAAATTCTCTTTACATGATGCGCCTTCAATGAATTTCCGTACTTTCTCCTTCATTAGGGTCAAGATAAGTTTATAACAGTAAGTGCAACAATTATTGTATCATGGAGGGATTAAATTGTTTCAAATACAACAATATTGTAAAAGGTGTCTTGAAAAATTTGTAAAATGATATTCAAACAATCCACGGGAATGGAACATCCGGAAATAGAACCGAAAACGTTTATTTTCGAACTGAAATTTTGGAAACACCTGAAAATTATGAGGAAAATATCATTTTCGAAGTACGAAGTTCAGTCGCCAGGATGACTGGTAATTTGAGGGCAAATAGTTCAGTTACAGAATCTGTTTTGACGAAGGTTATTGATGAATCTGAAGCGTTAATTCCAGAAACTATGCATCAAGTTCAAAAAAAATTTTGAGGATTTTTACAAAACAAGAATTTGATTGATAATCCTGAATGTCAAAATATTGTAGCTAGTCTAGAAATCGAGAAATGTTTCAAAAATTTTCGTCCTCTTGGAGAAGAAATTTTTGCTTTGAAAAAGGAATTTATTTATATTAAACCTATAGAAAAAGTGGTCGATGATAGAATCAACCAAGTTTTCGATTCAGAAACTGGCCCTTTCAAACCTCATACGGTTCATAGAACTTTTCAGTACGCTCCAATCATTGAGGGTTCAAAGTTAATTATGTCGATTCCAGATGCTAAGGAGGCAGTTTTTTTTTGAAAAACAGTCCGAGAATGATGCTTTTGCTTCATTCGTTGATGGTAGCACTTTCAAAAATCATCTTCTTCTTCCTGAGATATCTTCATGCTTTGAGAAATGAGCTTCACGCTGACGAGTTCGAAACATTCAAACATTTGGGACCTGAAAAATGTGTGTATACAATATGAGCTTTTCATTATAGGATTCAGAATCGACCTATTCATCTCAATTCGCTT
This sequence comes from Melikaiella ostensackeni, assembly GCA_032362435.1. Classification (NCBI taxonomy): domain Eukaryota; kingdom Metazoa; phylum Arthropoda; class Insecta; order Hymenoptera; family Cynipidae; genus Melikaiella; species Melikaiella ostensackeni. The sequence continues at coordinate 7,422 of JAUMHM010079114.1, forward strand.
CTAGGAAACATCAACGTTCTAATTTTTTGTTTTTATGAGGACAAGAAGAGTGCGGAAAGAAAAGAGTTTTGATTCTTTTCATTGAAGATTTACAAAAGCTTGAGAAAGATGAAGGAATTCTTGTTTCGGATGGGAAGAATACTTTTGTTTTGTGAGCTTCCATTGCGGCATTTACTGGTGATGGATTGTCGGCTCATGAAGTATTTGAACTTATCGGTCCGTACGCTAACTTATTCTGTCGATTGTGCCTTATAACTAGAAATAACTTACATGCTGGTAGGTTTCAGTCTGGGATCAGAAAAAATAGGATTTGTCACAGCTATCGTCTTATTAAGATTAAATGTCAAGGTCATTCCACATTACTCTACGGTGTTATTGAGGACAGTGCTCTGCATGGACCAAAGTATTTTCATTTTACAGAATGCTTAGTTTCTGACACAATGCACGATTTATTGGAGGAAATTCGCCCTGACAGAATGAAGCTGTTTCTTAACCAGTATGTTTTCGTAGAGAAACTCTTCAGTTTTGCACTCTTAAGCAGTAGGATACACTATTTTTATTATGGAGTAGTAGAGTCGAAAAACATACCTTTGGCTAATTTCACTACAATGATTTTACACGATCTAATTGACAGAAAAATCGGTCTAAAAGGCATGCAAACGTGGTACTCAATGGGGGCGTAACCTTTCGAATTGTCAGATGTTATTCCAGACGACGACCCATACCCAAACTTAATTACAACATACTCGTACATACGGATTCTGCCATATATTTTGGTACTTATTGAAGAGCATCATAAGACTTTTCTTAATTTATTTTCTCACGGTAATCTCATGCATGAAAATCATCATCTTGTTTACTATCCAGAACATATTGCAGCATCAGGACCACTGATTCTTCTGTGTTGCATGAGATATAAAGCAAAATACAGTCCCTCGGAAAAACATGCTAGTGTAGTATGTAATTCTGAAAATTTGCTAACAGCGCTAATAATAATCACAGAACGATGCAAATCTACGACTGTCTGGGAAGATTGAGGAAATTCTGATATTGCAAAATGTTTCTGTTCTCTTCAAAGTTTCAAATTATGATACGAAAATCCTTCATAAAGGTTCGAAAGCCTTCCTAATCTTTTCCTAATCCCATTCCTAATGGAATGACCAGCTTGATCTGCTCTCAAATTTTGGCTGATTTCAAACCTACATGTTCATGGAAAAGCCCAATGAAGATGATCTATATAACAGCTGTCGTCACATTCTTGTATAACTGCTGTAATGCAGGTAAACCATTTTTGTAACAGCAATTTATTCATTAGTTTCTTGTAATTCATAAAGGGCAAACGCCCAGTTACAAGGGGGTGTATATTTTGGGTTAATATTCCACCTTAAAGTCATTACTTAAAATAAAAACTATTATCTACCATATGTCTACATGAATTGGATGAAGGCTCTTATTTTCAATGCGTTCACTATAAATAGAAATGCTTGATCAATCATATTTTTAGGATGAAGTCGAAGTACATCTTTTGCTGAAGAGATACCTGGTAAAAATTGACCTCTAGCTCCTCTGTACGCTCGATAGACAGAAATAAAATGTTCTATGAAATCTTAGCCTCCCGAGTTGCACAACTGACACACACTTTCAGAATTAAATGAGTATTTCTGGCCCATCCAAAATAATTTACTTTCTTTGTTACTATTCAATCTTGACTAGCATAAAAGGCTTAGTTTACTAAAGTTTATCACTTTCCAAAGGTAGTTATTAAAAGTAAAAAAATCCTTATATATATAGGAGTATCTGGAGTTAGACACTGCCTCTATATCCTCATTTTTTATGTTCTCTTGTAACTTACTTATTATTTCATCAAAAGATTCTTTTGCGTAATCTGTGCATTGATTTGTAAAATCCCACTCAAATCTCAATTCATCGAGAATGTGCCCCAGCTGAGAAACCCAGTCGAACTTAATGTTATCGTTGTTGGATTCTAGCGTGTTTAGTTGCTTTAATTTATTGTAGCATTTTTAGACAAGTCTTTCGTCCGACATTTGTAATATTTTAATCCACCAACGCAATGCTCTCACAATAAAATTAAATTTCAGCTGAGATCTATCAATTTCGAGACGCACCATATAATTTGGAGTATTTCGGGATGGATACAAAATTGATTTAAAACATTTCATTCGCACAACTTCAATTTCATCAAAATAACGAAGCGACCATATTTCGGAGCCGTATAACAATGTTGCCGATATAACTGAATCAAAAAGTTGATTCACCGCCAGAACTGATCTTGGTTTAGACTTACAAAGGATTTGTTTGGAGCTGCCTATAGCCACATTCGCCTTTGCTATTCGTTGAATGACATTTTTCCTAAAAACGTCAGTACTTTTGAAGACTACTCCTAAGTAACAAAATGATTGTACTATTTCTATTTCTTTCTCCCCTAAAGTTGATTCCCTGCAGACTTCGTTATTTGAACGTTTACTCGTATCAAAAGGTAAAATCTTTGTTTTTGAAACATTGATCTCAAGATCGTTTTCTTCACAGTATTTCTGCAGAATATTCAATTAACGTCTCTAGGAGATTCCGCGAAAATAACCAAATCATCAGCATAGGCCAAATGTCGTATTTCGAGCAGTTCACCCAAACCTACCCCTGTGACCCCATGATCTCTGAAAAATGTTTCCATGTCGCTTGTAAGAACTAAATAAAGTATCGGACTCATGATTTCACCCTGCGGCGTACCCATAATGATTTTAATACGCTTAGATTTTACTCCGTTAATATCATAATACATGTACATTTTTTCGTAGAGTTTCATAACAACTCTGAGTAGTTTACTATTCAAACCTAGGCCCTGAAGCTTCTTCCAAAGTTTTTGGTGATTTACTGACGGGAACGCCTGTTTAAAATCAACAAATATGGCAAACAGAGTCCTGCCTTTTTTCTAATAATCGAATGGATCGCAGTTGTTAAAATAGATATGTTATCGCTGCAGCTTCTTCCCTTTCTAAATCCAGCTTGACCTTCAGGGATTAAGCCTTTGATTTCAACAAAGTCCTGAATTCTATTCGACAAAATACGAGTAAAAATTTTAGTTAAGTTATATAAAAGTGATATTGGTCTATATTTACCAGGATCGTTCTTGTCTCCTTTTTTATGGAATACAATCGTTTTCATTTCCCCCCAGCCTTCTGGAATTTCTCCCGTCTCTAAAATTTTATTAAATAATTTTAGCATTGACTTCAGGACATTAAGAGGCACAGACTTATAAAATTCATTGGTTATCTTATCGGGCCCTGGAGCTTTACAATTTTTAGATTTGCCTAAGCTATTAATCAGTTCGTCGAATCCTATCTCCCCATCCAGCTCAAGATTAAGCCCCCGACCATCAAATTAAATTTATATTAATATAGTTTTGGATGTACAAAGTTTCAAATGTAATAATTTTCCCAAACTTCAATAGGAATCGGACAATTTGAAGTTTTTCTACTTATAACGTTCTTTACTGTAATCCAAAATTCTTTTGCATCTTTTATATTTAACAATGCCCTTACATCTTTTTCTCTTGCTTCTTTTTTCTTCTTTTTGATTAATATTTTGTCGGCTTTTTTAGTTGTATTATATTTAGTTAATTCAACATCTATAAAATTTTTCTCTTTAGCCTCTTTCAACGCTTTATTCAATTCATCTTTACAAGTTTTGAATTGCTCATCCATCCAAATGTTATTTTTTGTTTTTTTGGTAATTTGAGGTTACTGGTCGGGCAGAGCACAACCCCGAACTAATTGCGGCCACCCTGATCGCTATTTCTAGGTTCGAGTTTAGTTGTTCTATTAAGTCACTATTGCTTTGGATTATTTAAGAGTTCTCCAAATGCATTCTACATGTTTCCTCTTTCTCTGCATCCCATTTATAAATTTCCTGTAATTTAAGTTTATTTATCTCTATTTTATTTGCATTCGTATGAACAGTATAATTTAACTCGATTGTGCTTAAAAAGTGATCCGTGATTGTACACAGCCTAATTATCTTCCTATTAATTATATGTTTAATACAAGATAACTTAACCCAGATCAGATCAATAAAGCTCTTACCATGATTGTTATTTGTAAAGGTGAAATTCGCTGGCGTGTCACCAGGGGATCTACCATTTAATAGCATAAAACCCTCAGATTCCATAAGGCTCGTTAGAAATCTGCCTTTATAATTTATTATTGTGTCCTTACTTTCTCTATCTCCTGACAATATAGATCCCTTTAACATCAACGCATCAATTTTTGTAACCAACAAACCATGCTACGTAGTAGACTACGTAGCAGAATGTTTCGGGCGTGGCATAATTTCGGGGCTCTTTTACCGACGGTGGGTGAATCTCCGTCTGATGGTAACCCGAATTGAAATTGTTCCGGTAAGATAGTTTAGTTTTAAGGGTAGTTCTCACTACGAATTAGGACAATCGGCGCAATCGTCGTCCCCGTTCTGTTTCCCGCTATATGCCTATGGACACGACAACCTTAATCCATTATGGCCCTACTTCGCTAATTTCTTATACTATTACTAGGGGGATACAACCGCTTCGCGCGCCAGCCCCCGGTTTCCGGTTTATTATTTATACATAGTCAAATCTCCCGAACCTTTAATCTTACTGTCCCTTACATTTACAGTTAAATCATTTAGTTGTGTTAATTGAAGCAAATTATGGGAATTTCGTGTTTAGTGTATCCTCAATAAATTCGTTTTGATCATTTATAATGTATTTACAGCCTGTTCAACAGAAAAGGACCCGGATGAAGTCGATGAAAGCTGCACACTAGAAATAAATCATTGTTATAATCTGAAAAGAAGAATTTACACTAAGGCGGGATGTGAAAAAGACATAATGTTGTCTTTTTTATATATGTTTCTAGTCACATCGATAATTTTGAGTCAGTTTTAGAAAAATGATTCAAAAAATTATGAACATTCACGGGCTTAATCTAAACAGCACAAGCTTTAAAATGATCACTTGTAAACTAAAAAAACATCACTGATTGCGCAGTAATTAACCAAGATAAAAAATAGTGATGATCTCGATGCTTACTTTCTGCGTTCATTCAATTTTTCATGACAAATTGTTAAATATATGTATTGCTGATGCTCACAGTTAATTTTCGTTATAATAATCGACTTTTTGAAAAATTCTGTTTCAAATGTACTGTAAATGAAGTTTTCTCTCAATTTTTCATACAGTCGCATTTAAAGTGCAACAAAGCGCGATAGTTGCGTTACCCGGATTTACAGCAAATAACTTCGCAACCACTGCAGCTTTCAAAGATTTTTTAAAGGCTTTTGCCAAAACGTTACGTTACTTCAACATTTTGGTTTTTACTTTTCTTAGTTAGTAATTTAGAACTTTTCAGAATAAATAAAGACTCAAAAATAATATAAGTAGAATTCACGATATACTTAACACATACCGCCTTGAGTAAATTCTCTTTTTTTAAATTACAACAATGATTTAATTCTAGTGTGAAGTTTTCCTAGACTCTTGCCGGAACCTTTCTAGTTGAACAGACTGTACTTGTGTTTTAGACGTATATCTCTCTCAAAAATAAAATTTTAAGAAAAACTAACCTGTCATAACAACGCTTTCCTAAACGAAAATGAATATTGCATAGGACAGGATAGGAATTTGGTAAAATTCTTTTAGTGAAATATATACTTAAAGATCCTTTCTAAGTCCAACTGAAAGTGGTACGTTTCCTTCTTCAAACATAAAATCACGTTCAACTTAAGATTTTATACGACAACAAGTGTTCACTTGAAAACGTCTTTGAAGTAGGAAAATATTATTAAAATAAAGTGTCTGACTAACGCCTGAACTTCGTAAAAAAATAGATGTTAACTTCTTAAGTCCAGACCTAACGATTTTCATTTTTAGAATTACGGAGCCAAGTGCAGGAAGTTAGAAATCCGTGGTGGTACCTGCCTCTTCTACTGTACGGTACTAGAAATCTCGCGCGCACCAATTTTTCCTTGTACGATACTTCAATTAAAATATGAATAAATGTATATGAAACTTATTTCAATTGAGAGATTACGTTTTTGACGAGAGGCGATTCACTATGAAGTCGAACGTTTCGAATGTTACAATTTTTCGCGAAGTCCTAGCGAAGTCACGTAATGCTATGAAAAGCATAGACTCGTAACCTTGAAGTCGCAGTAGTCATGACGAAGCGCAAAATATCGAAAAGGACTAAAATTGTAAAGAAGATGTTTTTTGAGTTGGCATTAGGGTCTAGAATTTTTTCAAATATTCTATTTTATATATATA
>JAUMHM010079153.1:0-13736 GCA_032362435.1 Melikaiella ostensackeni
GGGGGAGTCAAATTTTACACAAATCTAATACATTCTCTGATGAGAATGTAAAAACTAAAATAAACCTAAAAATCAGAAATTGGCCGGTCTTTTAACGTTGGTGGAAATTAATAAACTTACAGATAATAGATAGGTTGATAAGTTTTTTATCCAGGCTTGAAAAATAATCCAAATTTCCAAAAAATTATATTTAAATAAGATTTTTGTCAAAAAGTTTTAATTCGAAAAATCTAATACTATGATTCTTGGGGGTTCTTGATACCTTATTACTAAAAAAAAGTGCCAAAGGAATCCCAATGAAATCCCAAAACAAAACAAAATATGTCTGATATAGAACTAATGTTAAAAAAATTCAAAATAATTGCTCTTTTAGTAAGACTTTTTTGCAACTGGAGCACAATAATTCTCATTTTATTGTTTTCAAAATTTTTACGAGTGGTCAATCATAGGATTTATATCTGAAAACAGTTCAGCAGATGTAAAAGTAAAGTACAATAAAATTCCAAAATTCTTCCTTTTTTAGCATGACTTTTTTAATAAAAAAATATACTGGAAAATTCTCACTTGATTTTTTTTTAATTTTCGCAAGCTCAATATTAAGGTTCATATTTCAAAACGAATTTCAAAAAGTACTGCTGAAATAGGACTAAACTATCAAGAGTTTCAGAATTCGACATGTTTCAGCAGGCATTTTTCGAACACAGTTTGTTAGCAATTGATATGCGATATTTTCATAATTATTTCCAGGCGCGAAAGTTATGCACAGAGAGAAAAATTAGATATAATTTTCACGTGTTTTATCCAAATAACGTATAAAACAAAAGAAATTTATACATAATTTTTTCCACTATATATAACTTTTCCGCCTGGGTTATTCTGATTATTAAAATATTCTAGAAATGTTATTGTATTCCCATCATGTCAAAACATCTGCGCAGTTTCTCAAAATAAATAAGGAAAAACTCTATAAAAGTGTTTGTACCAAGTTTAAAGAAGTAATAATCATCATCGTCAATAACAATACAATAATAATTGTCATCATCGCGTTTCAAACGAAGGTCAATATACACTGGGACCTTGACATACTTCCCCTAGACTTACTGCCTTCCTAGAATTTCCGCGAGTTCGTACTTGTGAATGAAAGCTCAGCGGAGTTATGCAGTTCCTCCTGACTGCTTACATCGTAGAAATTCTTGGTAGAGCTTCACGGTCAAAGTGGGCAATGTCTGAGACTCTAGATAACTCGAGATTCTAATATATATATATATATATGTGAGTTCATGTATCATGCTTATATAAATTTAAGCATGACAATATGTTAATGTCTCAGAAACGATGAGACTAAAACCATAAAAATCATAGAAACAACAATAAACTTTCGGAATTTGTCCACCTCTATAGCCGAACCTATGCAACTGATTGGCAGCAAAGGTGAACAAGAAGTTTCTTGCAGCACATTCTCTCGATACCTTTCGCAAGAATTTTCGGTATCTAGATTAGTTTTTAAGAGTTCGCGGATTTAGTGTGAAAAATAAAAATTTAGAGATAGTAAGAATGGTAAAATTTAAATACTATTCGTGATATCGAAAATTCTCGAAACAGTTATCACACAGCAAAAAGATTCATTAAATCGAAGAAAAATATTCATTGGCTCTCAGTAAAAGAAAAGTTTCTTGGACTTAAAGAGACTTTTTTCGTTGAAACGAGTGGTTTTTTTGTGCCAATGATAAATTTTCCTCAATTCAAAATGATTTTCTTAATTTTGAAGTTATTTTTTGTTAAATGAGAAAAATTATGGTATGTTATTGAAACGGTTTCAGCAGATTGAAATCCTGCGCTAAGTATGCGCCAATTCTGCCGACATAAATTTTTTATCACTAATCGATCCAAGACGTTCGAAACTGGTTTCACTAGACTCAGGGGTGAATAATTAGGTCAACACATTTGGATTTATTGATTTAAACTACCCTCAAGAACTTCCGGCCTTCCTTACGCAATATATCAAGTCCAACTCGTCCTAATAGATTACGGAAACTGAAAATGGTCTCAAAATGCTTTTTTCGACTCTCCGAACAATATGTCAAAAAATTTAAAAAAATGGTATATAAGGAAATTCCCCTGCGAAAAAAAACAAAACACATTTGGTAAAAAAAAATCGTCAAAATTGCCCCATCAGATTGCGGGAATTTAAAATTGTTTTAAATTATGTTGATCGGCTCCCCAAACAACATATCAGAAAATGAAAAGAATTATAGATAAGGAAACTTCCCTATGCAAAAGAAAGAAGCTACCCTCAAAGATAAAAAATCGTTAGAATTCCCCTAAGAGATTGTGGAAATTTGAAATAGTCACAAAATACTTTTTTTTCGATAAACTTGATGAAATTCTCGGCTTTGTCATACACAAATATGTTGCTTAGGGAGCTGAAAGATGTATTTTGAGACCATTTCAAATTTGCTCCACAATGCTTTCGAAAATAATTTTTAAAAACCTGTTTTTTTTTAAATTCTACAATTTCGAAGGCTAAGAAATGCATATCGTCTATGATGAAAATATTTTCGTTACGATTCGACATTAGCAACTATGTAGTATTATTATTAGTTATTTTCTCTTCCTATCTCATTAGGAAGACAGTAGTTCAACATGATATTAATGAAAAAATGATACTTATTACTTAAGTTATTACTACATAGGCCTATTAATAGGGATCAGGTTTTTTTTAATAAAATAATTTTCACATAGTAATTTTTTCAAATGATAATTTTATTTGTTTTGTGCACTAGAAATTAGTTATAATTATCATAATTATTCCATTATAGTATAATGTGCATCTTTGAGGTAAGCATGTCAATGATGATACTCCTCCGCTAATTCTAGCTTGAGTTTCTGGTTTCTGACCACCTCGGTTCTTGTCGTCTCCAGGAGATCTTCAGAACCACTGAAATATAAGTATAATAAAATTAAATTTTACTATATAAACTATGCTGATGATCACTTCCGGCTATTAGTTAAGATCACGAAAAGGGATCGTTTTCTTTACAGGTCATTTTAGTAGAGTTTCCAGATAGTAATGAACTTTTGCAATTAAGAGGTATCTTTTATTTTTAGTGTAAGCTGATATAAATGCTGGGAAATTCCAGAAGGAAATAAATTTGGGTTGCTCCGTTCGCTCTAAGCTCACGATTGTATCATGCTTTATCTGTTATATTTCATTTTTGTCCGTAATACAAAATTGCTTGCTGAAAAAATTACCATAAAGCCACGAAAAAATATTTTATAATGCAGGGTTTAATTTGGGAATGATCACCCTGAAGTCTTTCAGTTTTACTTTGTACATTCACAAATCAAAAAATACTACGTTCAATGCTTGGGTCATTTCAGATTAAAAGAGTTTAAAATGCAAAAATTTTTACTGAGGAATAAGGCAATTTAAAATTCATACGATTAAATTGAAAAATTTTCAATTTATTAGGTGTAAATATAAGTTCTTTAAACATGAGAAATTTTGTGTTAGTTAAATCAGGATATAATTTTTGAATATTGTGAGTGCTCTTTTTCTCCAGTCCTCTTTCTGCTTTGCTTCGATAGACCCGCCGACTATTCGTAAACACTTAAAGCATAAACAAAACTGAGATAAGGTTCTTAACGCTATGAGATCATCATCGTTCGAAGCCAAAACCACCATGTATGCCCTTATACCATGAAAACGATCTACTTGTCATCAGAGCTTGAGTTCAGTATGTTTTCGATGCTTGACTCGATCACTTCGAATGATTCTGAGTTTCTTACGAGCAAGAAAAAAACGCGAGCTATAATGAGTTTCTTGAGTCACTGCTTACTTCTCTAAGCTTTCCCACAAGTTGAGTGTAGTGAACATTTTCCTTTTTTTATAGTAAAATTGTTGATCAAGACTCATACGCTCCTAACTTTTAGTGCTTCTGGACGAGTTCACCCGCATTCACAATGTTTGGCAAACTCTCTCCCTTGTCAGGCTTATGATGAACCGCACAGCCTACAAGGCAACCTTGTCAATCCTCCAGAAGTTTCTCTTTTTGAGGAGCCTGGCTCTTTTCTTGAGGAGTTCCGCTATTTGAGTATTCCTAAACATAAAATTACTTTGGGCTTGTAAAGTTTCCAGATTTCCTACTAAATTTGTGAGTAACTGTGATTAATTAGAAATCAGAAATTCTATTAATTGTGCAATTTGTCATATGTTTCTTTAACTGACTCATTTGTGTTTTGGATAACTGTACCATCAATAAAAAGGATTAATATGTGAAGTGTGTTAGTGTTTTCGATCACCAGTACCAGTTTAACTTTTTTTTCTTTATTCTTAAGTGAAATTAAACGACAATAAAGCTAAGTGCTATAGCGCATGCGTTGCGCAACGCTGACAATCCTAACCTCATGTCAGCTGATGCCGGCCACCAAGCAAGCGTCGTATCTGGTCGCATCACAATTAAATATTCATGATTACTGAATAGTAAATGTTAGTGAAATAGTGAGCTACGAGTCGCCAGATTATATACTGAAAGTAATCAAGGTTAGTTATTTATATTTTTTTGTAAATATTTCATAGAAACTTTGAACTTAATGTAAATAAAATTTCTTGTATTATTTTTTGGGATGACATTGCAGATGAAGACACTGCAAAAAAAGCTGTCTCCATCCACCCATTCCTTATAAAACAAGGTACATTTAATCCTGATACATTAACACTTTCAAAACATTCTATAATGATTTGTTATTTTTCATCGCCTGCTTTTTTATAGCGAAATTATTTTATGATGAAGATGCTGCATGCACAGTTGTGCTAGAATTTAATACTTTGACGTTCTGTACATCTGTATTAGAAGAATTCTTGATCACATTCATTCCTTATTATGTGTATGGATATAAGTATCCTGAGGAAATAGAATCTACTTTGGAATTTATGCAGAGGTAAGATACGGGTCCCTTATGTCCAAAACCTCCTATTCAAAAATTAAATTCGGAACAAACTGAAGTGCAGTGTCTTCGTTTTCGAAAAATAGGTCTCTGACTCTAAATTTTACCTAATTTTAAATGAATGCCCCTATCTTTATATGAATAATATAGATCTTTAAATTATACTTACTTTCCATCTTCTCATAATAAATATTTTAAAAAAATAATATTTAGTATCATTTTAAGACTACACCCAAAAATACATAAATTATAATTGATATACATGTGTATACACTTGCGTATTGAATTTTAGATGTGTATTTGAACTATCAAACTTGGTGGTATCTCAAATATAATATGCGTATCTGAAAAAAAAACTTCCAATGCATGTGTATTAAACTTAATACAGTAATTTCTAACAGAGTGTGTTCATATTCAATCAAGAAGTTCATCATAGTAGTATTTTATCATGCTCATGAAAAATGTATCAGCCCGATTCTCGACAAATAATTATTTCTTTATTACAAAATCATCCTCTGTGAGGAAGCACAGTGTTCATGAGATGATCACAATTAAAAATGCACCATATAATGAACGCGCCCACCACGGTGGGGCTAAACCAACTTTAATTTTAAGTTCTTTACATATGGGATGTTTCAACTGATTATGGTAGTCTATAATTCCACGAACATTTAATGTTCAAAATATTTAAAATTCTAAAAATTTGATTGCAAGATCCTTGCACATGGGATTTTTCGACTAATTATGGTAGTCTGCAATCGCATGAATATCTCAAGGCCAAAAAAAGCCATTGGACTCTTTTTGAAAAAGTCGACTATTGTGATAAAAATACTAAAAAATCAAAAAGTCACAATTTCCACTCATTTTCTAAAAATACTGTTAAGTAACTGACTAGGGTTACGGAATTTTCTATAAGACTAACCCAGTCAAGCATAGCGCTAGGACTAGAGTTACGGAAAATTCCTTAAATTAGCCCTGAACGAGTTGAAAAGGGGTTGGTCTTACTGGAAATTCCGTAACGGTTGACAGTTCGTACTGTTAATATCATAAATTACACATTCTAAAACTCAGGATGTTGACAGAAAGCATTAATGTTCCAGAAATTTAAAATTAAATGGACTATATATTAAACAAAATAGTTTCTTAGGGGAATATAGTGAAAGATAATCACATGAGGAACTATTTTTTTCAATATAGTCAAATTAATTGGAAATTTCTGGGACATTAATGCTTTCTGTTAACATCCTAGGTTTGATAATGTATACTTCATAATATTAACACAAAATAAGTAACAGGAATAATTTTTAATATTTTGAACATAAAAATCGACATTTTAAAAAAGGGCCTTATGGTTTTTTTGTTTCTGGCCATAAAATGTGTGGGACTACAAGCTATGATAATTACATTGTAAATGCCGTATGCAAAATCCATATGATTAAATTAATTTTTTTAATTTTGAAATACTTGGAAAAAAATCGACTTTTCCAAAAAGAACCCAATGGAATTTTTTGTTTCTGATCTTAAAATATCCGTGAGACTTCAGACTACCATAATCAGTTGGAAAATCCCGTATGCAAAAATAGTGTAATTAAATTTAAAAAATAAATGATTTTGAATTACTTTGAACATAAAAATCGGTTTTTTCAAAAAGGGCCCAATGGATTTTTTTGTTTTTGATCTTGAAATGTCCTTGGGATTATAGACTACCATAATCAGTCGAAAAATCCAAGGACCTTGCAATTAAAGTTGGTTCAGCCCCACCGTGCCACCACACTATTTGCAGCGGTTTTTTAAATATTATTTATTTGCACAAAGGAATATGAAAAAGAGTTTCTATAACATACTCCATTTACACTGTATGCGTCAATCGATGAAGTACTTACCAAAGGAGGAAGAAGTTTTTATCATCCTCTGACTTCGATATGATTAAAACGTGTACCAACTGAAGGGCTGACTCTCGCCGGTATTATCTACTGATTACAAACTTCCTGATATTCTGTAGCGAAAAAATACATATATAAGCCAGTAATATCAGGGTATTTTCATTCGGAGAAAACGATTATTTAATCCATTTTATATTGAATAATAGGAATGATATGCAAGACCTCCTGTCGGTAATTCAGTCTTTTGGTATTGTGCTTGTACTTCATATTGATTCGTGACAATCGATTATATACGCACTTGCAATATTATATATACGCGCGCTACAACTCGCGGAATACATTGCATTGCCAATTAATAATTTACAAACATAAAACAAGCTTAGTATGATTCCAGTTTTCCATTTCACAGTTTAATCACTTAAAAAAAAAAAATTCTAAAGACATTGAGTTTGAAGTGATCACTTTACAACATTATCAAATTAAAAATAATTCACATGTACATGCCTAGTTCTTGCATTGTTTTATTTTTGAGGCAAATTTTTTTTATTTGTTTACAGATTAGTTTGGAAAGCGACTTGAAAACTTAGAAAGCTACTTTAAAAATATTCAGTTTTTAATGCTTTTTCGGAATTTTTCAATTTTGCAGGATTTCAATTTAAAGTTATTATATAGTGAAATAGTTCAATTTAAAATATGTATCAGTATTGAATAAGTAATTTAAAATTTAAAACATTATTATTTATTTATTGAATTAGGATCAATTGAATTATTTTAAGTGCATTATTTAGAATTTTTTAATTTCTAACGTTTGTTTAAGCTAAAAAGCACACTTTCAATTTTATATTCTACAATTTTGAATGATTTAAATTTGAAAGTTAAATTTCAAATATGCATCGGCATTAAGTTAGTAATTTTGAATGTTTCACTCTGACATTTTTAATTTTGATGCTCTATCATGAATTCTCATTTTGCTTGTACAATTCTTAAAGTTTCAATTCGAATTTGGCAAATTTTCATTACCCTGAATATATTTTCAGTTTTTACGATTTTAAAACTGTGAATTTTAAACTTTAAGAACAAACTTGATATTGTACAATTTTTCAGCACTTCAAATTCAGAATTTTTAAAAATTAAACGCTCTAAATTTGATAATGGTCCACTTTTAAGTTGTAAAATTGATTAGTTTTCAGTTTCAAATGCTTAGTACTGAAATTATTTAACTGGTAAGTCTAAGAATAAACATTTCTCTATTTTTATAGCTTCTGAGTCTTTGAAAATGTACAATTTCAAGAATTTCTCATTTACAGGTTATTTGATATCGAAGGCTTTTAAATGGAGTTTATTCAATTCTTTAAAGTTATTAATTCAAATTTGTTTAAATTTAAGTATTTTAATTTTTACCCCCCCCCCCCCCTAACAGCTTTTATTCACCCTCCAATACCACCTCCTAATCAATGTACCATATGTTTGTATTAACTTTTAAAATAATTTTGTATTGTCCTTATGAAAAAATATTATAAGAAATTCAGTATAGGCCTATAATTATTTTTCTATAATGCATTTCAGATATTTTCTTCGCGATTATAGAAAAATATTATAGGAATTATTATAGGAAAATTATTATGAAAAAATCAGTATAAAAATGAATAATATCAAAATTTTGAAAGAATTATTGCAGAAAGTAGAGATATGGTAAATAAATAATTTATTTTGAATCACTTATATGAAAATACATAAAAATTGTCATATTTATGACAATTAATCACATTTTAAAGAGCTCTCTTTTAAATAGCTATAATGAAACTTAAATACTATCAGTACATTTTTTATACATCATATTATTTTCAAAGATAATAAAAATATATGTCACATTAATTACTGATAATCTATGTAGGAAAAAAATGGTCAAAAAAAGTTATTAAACTTCAATAAATTGCAAAAATCTCATGTCACTACTTAGGGGATGGTGTTTAACGGTAAATGAATAATACATATTTTTAAGAAAGTAAAAAAGTAAAGTAAAAAGTAAAGTAAAAGTAAAGTAAAGTAAAAAGTAATGTTATTGTTTATACGCATCTATGGTCTATGCTATAGCGTTCATTAATTTATTCAGGCTTTCAGTTCGAAATATTGAAAGTCTAAAATATTGTACTAACGTAAATTTAAGACTGTCACATTTTGGACGTATCAAGTTAAAATTAGTTATTTAAATAAGCATTGGTTGAAATTATATTTTGAACTATGAAATATAATTATTTTTAAACGATACATTATTTTGAAAGATTTAAGAATGAAACCAAACCATTTTCAATGTTTCGATACATGCTTGCAATTTAAAGTTGTTTAATTTTAAACGATTCCAGTTAAAAATAATTTAATGATGAGAGTTTTAAGCTGAAAACTGATCAACAAGATTCAACATTTTTAATTTACAGTTTTGAAAGATTTAAAAAAGTGGGGAAAGTCATACAACTTTTTTAATGTTTAAAATCATTCTGACTTTTTTATTTAATAAAATAAGAAGATTAAAGACTCCACTCATGCTTGAAACTCAAAAATTGTAATTCTAATAGATTTTAGCAATTTAATTATTTTTACTGAAACTGATATCAGGAGTAAAAAATATTCAAGTATCCTTCTTCTTCATTCCAAGTATTTTAAGTATGACAAAATGAAAAAATTATTAACTGAAACAAGAAATTATAGAAACATAATAAGTAAAACATTACATATATTTATTTCAAAAATATTAGATTCCAATTTTTAATTTAATTTTTTTTTGTATAATTTTGAAGATTTCTTAATTTATCCCAAGGAATTTTATATATTATCAAATAAAAATTATTTTCTTTTACATTAATCAATCCCAGCTTGTTATCAAAAATTCCAGAAACATATGTGAGCTAGGGAAATCTCGAAGCTTCTAGAAACTTTGGTCTAATATTTCAGACACATATACTTTGTTTTAAAGTTCAGATATCCTTGTCCCTGTTTTTAATTTTCTCATTCGTTTTATTTTTCTTAAATGTTAGTCTAATTAAATTCAAGCCGATTGAATTTAACCTATACGTAAAATGCTTATCTATCTAGTGTTAAAAGATACGAGATTGCGCGGAATTTGTAGAATGCAACCCAACGATGAGCGGCCGGCGCAAAAATTTGATTTCAACCCAACGATCTTTGAATAAAGTCCAACGTTGAAACGCAGCCCAACGACGTCTGTGATTGTCCACCGCTGACAGTAAATGATACTTGGATTTAGAATTCAACCCAGCGATATTTCTAATATTTAAAGCCGGAAAGAAATACAGCATGAAATTTAAAATGAGCTTAACTAATACTTCACTAACTGGATGGGTTTTAATAAATCTTCACTCGATGTACAATTACATGTTTGGTTTATTCAAGAAAAAAGACTCAGCCTAATTTTACAAGAGAAAATCTTAACCTATAATGTGACAGAAGTGAACGTAGTTAAAAAATGAATTCACAATGGTTATAAAAGTTTTTGTGGGTTGTGCTCCTCAACGAAGTATCTCGGACTACACGTCTTACATCTTCATAGGGTATGTCACCAGTTATCCATTCTAGACCATGGTAATTGCGCGTCAACCATAAATTTTTGCTCTTGTATTTGACAGGCAGCGATTCCCAGTAGTAGGGTAGTTCAGAGAGGTAGACCACAGGTTGAGAGTCATCCTGGAGAGGAATTATAGCCAACTCCTTGGAGACGATCTGGTTGGTGGGCTTCTTGAAGCCTTGCATGTCTACAACGATGTCCATCTCGATGAAAACTGAACTCCAAGATGGAAAATTTCTGCTTTCAAACCATTCTCCCACCACTAGAATTATCCGCCACCACCACAAATACCCTAAATCAACTTCTCCACCCCACCACTAATGACCTGGCACTGAATAGTACAATCATATTTAATTAGACAGTGGGCTGCAGTTTCAGCGGGAAAATTATCTGCAGATTCAAATTATAAACGAACGTCCATTGAAGCCTGTTTCAGAAACTCATTTTGCTTTGAGCAATCTAGAACAATCAGTGGAACGTGCTCTTTGAAATTGATTTCTTCGCAACATCAGTTCAGACTCTTTACCAAAGTAGGTTGTGTGAAAGTTTGTATACATCTCGTACAATAGTGTAAACTGATTATGCGTAGTATCCAGATCCGAATGGCCGTATGAATAGTACTGTGAATTTAAGAAAAGCTTGCCATTTGGAAGTTTGAAAAAATTAAGAACAAGAACAAAATTAAAGACAAATTTTTATTTTTCATCACTATATCCATTCTTCTTCTATGAAATTGTAACAATTTGTTCAATAAAACTTGTAAGAAGAAAAATATGATAAATTGCTACTGTTTATTGTAGACCCTTTAGATTGAAACATGTCTCAATGAAGCAAACGAAACAAAATGACATTTAGGTTCGAATTAGTGGAATGTTTCTTAAGGCTTATTCACATATATTAAACCGCAACCAGGGATGGGAATGTACAAAGTGACTCCAGGTAACTATGGTTTGTCATTCTTTTCATTCGGGTGCGAAATTTGGATTTAACCATCGCTTATTAAATTAAACCAAAGTAATAGAAAAAATAAAATGATGAGTGCAAAAATTTTTATGCCTTCAAATATAAATTCATTAATCACAAAACTTCCTATAGTATAGAAAATTTACAAAAGTAATTACAGTTATTGCACATATTTCAATTCAAAGAGATTACATCATTGTAAATATTTTCAATAAAACAGCAATATACATATTAACTCTTTATTTTATTTTTAGAAACTTTCATCTAGTTAGTATAAGCGAAGACTTAATATAAAACATTAGATGATAATGTAGATTCCACCTTATTTCAACGCTGATTTAACGTTGATTCAACTTTGGTTTAATTAAAAATAGAGTTGATTACATGTCTGATTTGTCTATTCAGCTGTTATGTGAATTATCAAAGCCTAAACACTTTACAAAAGATTTTATTTCCTCATTTCTTCAGAACTTTCTCCCCAAGGTAAATATCTGGATGTTTGACTTAAAGAAGTTCGTGTTCCTAGAATTTGTCAGCGACGGGTTCGTCTTGATAGTCCTCGAGCTTGTGCATCATTAGAATAGTCGGCAAGACTTTCATATTGCATGAGACCAGTAAATATAAGTTTTTTTTCATTGCTTTTTTCCTTTAAACTTACATAATTATTTCTTGTATATAAGATTGGAAACTTTTGACACAAGGTGATTTCACGTTACACCAAACACATTCTGCAATGGTTTTAATGATAATATCCTTTGTACGTTGGAACGGCATAACACTCTATTCTAGAAGATACCGGTTGATACAAAGACTGACTTCCTGTAGAACAGCAAACGTTGTCTCTTATAGTATAAATGGATAATTTTTTCGGATTTCAACTTTAATATCTTAAATTTGCTCCAAAACCACTATATAATCTTCATAAGATATGGTCATTCAGATACTGAGCGGTAATTTAAAACTTCACATATTTTATTTTTTCACAAATTTAATCAAATTGTAATATTCGCTGTGATATCTCATACAGGATCACCTTTAAGTTAGAATGAGGAAAACGGTATGATTTGATTGGAGTAGGTGTAGTTTTCGAATTTAAAAAACTATTGTTCCAGGTGTTTGTAAGAATATAAGAATAGCAAGGATTCAAAGTAACATAAAGTATGATGAAGAAACATGTTACAAAACTGATAGTGTTCATTTCAAGAGACGCTTTTCAATTGTTTTCTGTCCCATCTGTATGGGGTGAAGTTTTTCAGTAAACAACTTTCTGCAATGTTAAATCAACTTTTTGCCAAGGATGAACCAACGATGAATCAATGTTGAACCAATGATGAGTCAATGCGAGAAATTGGTAGTAGTCACAGAATTGCGTAAGCCTGCTAGAAAGAATTATCCACGTCATCGCGTTCAAATCTGTAGTATAGACGAGACTTGACAGGCAGATTTGATTAAAATGCTACACTATGCCCACGAGAATAATAGCTATAAGTATTTACTCACAGTTGTAGATATTTTCTCCAAGCATGCCTAGACTGTTTCTGTTAAAAGCCAACACATAGTAATATGAAGGTATCAATCTGTGAATCGACGTTAATCCGACGTTGAATCGACGTTAAGCCAACATTGAATCAACGTGAAATCAACGTTGAATCAACGTTAAGCCAACGTTGAGTCGATGCAAGAACTTTATTGAATCATGTAATGTAATATTGAGAAAAGATCTCCAGAAATCTGGTGGTTGGGGATAAGGGCCTATAATAGGAGGCCAGTTCTTTGCTCTTATCAGTCTACTGTCAGATGTCAGATCGTGAAGAAAAGCAGCAAGAGCAACAGTCGCTTGAACGTATTTATAAAAAAACATTCAAGAACTGAAGCAAGTGATACTACTGCGATCAGATTTACAAATTTAACAAGAAAATGTAATACTGTGACTATCAATAAACATATAAAGCGGCGAAGATGGACTTCCTCACGAAACTGAACAAAACCACCCTCAATGATGGCTTACTTGCATTGTTGAAACTAAAAGAACTGGACGTGGATAAATGATATGAACTCAGATACAAAAAATGTTCATCAAAGTTTGGAATGACTGAGTTTCTCGTATCCATAGAAAAGAAATTCTCTGTCTTTCTACCTCAGAGAGTGTGTAAGCTTCTAGAAGCAGATACTATAAAAATATGTTTTTGTAAACAAAAAAAAGCCTGTCTCAAAGGTAATCTCTGTATGAGATGTCACAGCGCATACTACAATTCGATTAAATTTGTGAAGTGAAGTGTGAAGTTTTAAATTACCGCTCAGTATCTGAAAGCCCTTAGATGGATCAACATTGTTGTCTTACATACCCCGGAATCAAATGCTGC
>JAUMHM010079221.1:0-13733 GCA_032362435.1 Melikaiella ostensackeni
ATTCAGTATCTGTACTAGGGTGGGTCGAAAATACAAAATTTTTAAGAATCGAAGATGGCTAGTGCTGAAAAGGTGCTACGTGTTATTATGAATGAAAATCTCTAATGATTTTTAAAAATCAAGAATGGTCCTACAGTGTCGCAATGAGGTCCTGAATTTTTTATTTAGAGAATTGAAAAAATTTTTTTTATGGGTCTGAAAATTATGGTAATTTTGTTATGTGCAGTTTCTGGTATCGAATGCTAAAAAAAATGAAAATTAAAAAATATAGCTCCTGTTCAAGTTAGAATGTTTTGAAAAACAGCACAAATGACAGTTTCTAAGATTCATTTAATTTTTGTTAAAAAATAATATATTTTTTTAAATTTATATATGACTTGTCTTTAGTTGCACTAGGCCAGTGTGGCATCATTTCCTTAGATCTCGAAAAAACTTTCTCAGAAGATACATTTGTTAAACGTTAAATTTGTGAATTTAGTGGTTCATGCCTCTTTTAACAAATATAAAGTCTGAGGAAAAATTTTGTTGAGGTCTAAGAAAATTATGGCTTGATTCTTCAGTGTGAACTAAAGGCATCTCATGCAAAATACTATTTAAAAATTTTTAATAAAAATTAACCAAATAAAAAAAATGCCATATTTGCTCATTTCAAAAAAATTCTCACTTAAAAAAAATTATTATTTTTTTTCATTTCAATGTTTTATTATCACTTAAAACAAAAACTTTACACACAAAAGAATTACCATAATTTTCATACTCATAGGAAAATTTTTTTAAAATTGTCAAAATAAAAAATGTTAAACATCACTGCGACACCGTAGGACCACTTGTGATTTCAAAAAGTCACCAGGGATTTTTATTTGTGAAAATTTCATATTCTTGGCTCACCCTAATGTATATTTGTATTGCTGATTATTGATAATGTTCGAGCAAAATTTTGTCTAAAATTGAAAAAAAAATTGAAGGATCCAAATAATTACAGGGGTTCAATCCGATATTTAAACAAGATTGAACCCTTAATCCATGTTTTTATGTAGCGGTATTGAATCAAGTGTTAAACAAAATGTCTAGATTTATAGATTAATGATACCGTCTTCTAAATTAGTTTTCTTCGATAGATCAACCGTTTTACAGAAAAATTACAACTACTGCAAAAAAAGGTTGAAAAAATATTTTTCTAAGCAATTTTTAGAATATAAATGATCGTGGGGGAAAGGGAGGCTCTATTCTAGTGTCATACAATGTCCCCCTAGACGAATTTCACTTACGTGACATTCTTATCTGGAGGAAGTATTTTGTCAAGTTTACGTGTCAATAAGACACAATGTTAATGGAAAATTTGGCGAGATTTAAATCTGTTTATTCTTCAGCCATAAAATGATATGAGTTTGTCGCGGTTAAATAATAATACACGTGCCTAAAGAATGAACTTCCCGACGTCCTACATTTTTTTTGCATTTCATATTTTTTATAAAAAACAACGTATAATTGTGTACCAATGAGAATAATTTCAATTTTCTAACCCAAATGTACTCTCTTAATCTGAATTATTTAAAATTGAGTAATTGAAAAGCGAGAAGTCAGTCTCTGATTCTATCATTAAATACTAATTTAATCGCTAATCATATTTCATTTTATTTTATTTTTAAATTAGTTGCATGCAAGTACATACGTAAATTTATGAAAAAAACGGAGTTTGAACTGAGGAAAAAAACTGCATAAAACTGCGAAATATTTGAGAAAGAAACATTTGCAAAAGAGTAAATATTGAATATTATATTTATATGAGAAAGTCATTTTTAAATTTACTCTCCACGATTTTGTTTTATTTTTCTTATTGCAGGCCCTCTTTTCAGAGCAAATTATTTTGTATCTTTTCAGTGTATTTCAATGAAAACTTGTTTTTCAAATACTTTTTGTAATTATTTTTTCCCGAAACACAGATAGATCTCTATTTTTTAAATTTTTATAACTATCCTTTACCGTAAAATGGAGCTAAATGGCGCCTGTGAGAAAAACTGGCTCACCCGCAACATTATTTTTATAATTAATTCATTTATATAAAATCCTAAATTTCAGAAATTTCATTAGGTTGTGTGAAAAAAAATTGTGAAAAAAATGACTTCACAGAAAAACAATGTGGTCATTTTTGCTGCAGCTCATTTGTTATGCTCTTGAAATAAGATTTTTTTCTTAAAATGAGAATACTTCTTCGGTGTCTCATTTTTGTTGCAACCCAAAACAACATCGAATCGGCGTACTTTTCAGGATCCGCGTTTATCTGTGTTACAGAAGTTTGTGGAAATTTGTGCATTGATTATATTTTTTTCAACGCATACATTAAAAATGCGCGTTTTTACGCCCGTTTCGCGTATTAAAATGACCGATTTGTGACCGATGAGGTCAGTTTGTTTTGAGCGGGGTAAGAGTACTTTTACCCCGATGATGCAGAGGCGAAAGCGATCCTAGCGTGTTCAAAATGGTATCTTCGGTGGCGCCATCTGGCACATGGCCGTGGATGATATATTAAATACGCGTAAAACATCACGAAAACCAGCAAAAACATAGCGTTTAACTGTAATGATCGTCCCACTGAATCAATAAGTGCTGTAATAAGTAGCTCTGATGAATGAAATTCTTCCGAGCTGATAATTATTTACTCCGATAATGGAATTTGCACGTCAATATCGAAAATCAAAAAGTTTCGGAGGTTGTTGCGTCAGTGGTTGTGACTCCAAAGAGAATAAAAACTTCAATTTATGTTTTCATAGAGTGCCAAAACTTAGAAGTGTCAAAATAAAAAGGCGAAACTTATTTGGAAAAATTGAAGTTGTAGGTAAACACGGTGAGTGGCTGAGAAATTTAAATGCGAGAGATTATAATGTCGAGAATTTATTTGTCTGCTCCTTGCAGTTTAATGAAAATAATAACTGAAGTAATAATAATTGAAACGGTTGTGAAGTTAAAGCACTGGTTTGTAGGGACAATGAATATATTTCAACTTTTTCGCGAGTTTTTATGGTAGCTCCATGCATTAAAATCATACCAGAATTAAGGATACTTTGGTCTTTGATCATATTTCTGGATGCAGGTGTAGTTATTGGGTAACTACACAAACCATCCAAGTGCAAAAATACCATTTTCTAAACTGAAACACACTTTTCAATTGAATTATTGCTACTACTCTATATTATCCATATGGCTTCCGCGGCCATGTTTTTATGGCACCGTAGCGCCCCTTCTGGCGCGGTGGTTGTTTTCATTCCCACTGGCGTGCAATCTTCACATAATGTTTTTATGTCAATCGGTCACAAATCGACTCACTTTTTACAGGCTTCATGGGCTTTCAAAAACTCTCATCTTCAATGTGGATCTTGCAAAGAGTATCGTGCGCATTATGGAACAAAAGCGGTGATTTGAGACTTTGCATGAATACGATATATTTTCTGTCTTACAGAATGATTTTTGTAAGAATTTTTGTTTTCAAAACAAATCACTTCTAGAAAAAATTCAATTGAATATCCAAGAAGTACCTTTCTCCGATCGTTCAAACATCTATCCTTGAAAGAAACGTGAGGTCTTTCTTTCGGTCATACGATTGACTAAAACACATGGTTTAAACTCACGAAGTCAAAATTTAATTTTTGAACATCCAAATGCAAAAAATACAACGATGTTTTGACCCTCCTGTGGGTCTTCTTCAGGTTTATACCTAGGTAAATTTATAAGAATTAGTTAATTAAATACGATTTCATGAAAGAATAAATTAATAGAAGTTAAAATTACCTCAAAAATTCTTGGAGTTATATAGAAATCTGTAAAGAAAAAAAATTAGTCAATACTGACATTTACGATGCGGTTTTGAACTGGTCTTTAACACATTTTATTGGAAACCTCATAAAAATTGAAGAGGTTCCCAAAAAAGTAAATGTTACATTTTTAATAAAAAAATCCAAGAATAATCATAGTGATTAGGACGAAAAACGTATAATAGTGACAGGAAATAGATTCGTAGGTTATGTTAGTTCTTAACACAGAAAATTCACATATAGAGGGCGTATTCAACTATAAATGAAATTAGCGCGCCAAGGCATCAGAAATGTTGAGATTTAACTTATTATATTATGGAAGCATTGATTTATGTCAAGTATTTCTGTTTTTAAATTTACAGAATAATTTTTCTATTTATTTATGAAAATCGATTCTAGAATTCTCCTTTTATATGTATTGTTTTCTCCAGCCAGAATCTTTATATTATTAAAATCGAAGGCTTTTTTTTACAGTCTCCTTCTCCATAAACATTGAAGAGGTTCTCAAAAAAAGTAAATGTGACTCTTTGAATGAAAAATCGGAGAATAATTATAGAGGTTATGATGGACAATAAATAACAGTGACAGATATCGGATTTGGAGGTTATGTTAGTTCTTAATCGAAAAAATTCACATATAGAGGGCGTATTCAATTATAAATGAAAATAGCGCGCCGAGGCATTAGGAATTTTGAAAGTTGATTTATTATATTATGATAGCATTGACTGATATTAAGTATTTCTGTTTTTAAATTTATAGAATAATTCTTTTATTTATTCATGGGAATCGATTCTAGAATTCTTTTATGTGTATTGTTTTCTCTATCTAGAATCTTCATATTATCAAAATCAAAGTGAAAAAATGATCATAATTCCAGAGTGTTGAGACAAACCCGTACTTGAATTGTTTCTAAAATGTACATTAATATCAATTTTTTTGAAAAAATGTCTCAATTTGACCTTGTACGTATGGTAACGAAACTCGTAGAATAGTTTTCTTTTTAATTTTTTACCATCTGTTTTTTGTTACTGGAGCTATTGTAAATTTCATGCGTTCTCCAGTAAAAAAATAACAAATGGTGAGGAAATTGCAAAACAACTGATCTACGAGTTTCGTTACCATACTTACAAGGGTTATCAGAAAGATTAAGAAATGCTTTTAAAAAATTAATATTAATGTATATTTTAGAAACAATCATAAATTGGAAAATTGTGTTGAAAAAATAAAACTCGAAACGTCGTTTTATTTTTTGAATTTCGATGCTCAAAAATTAAATTTTAACTTAGTGACTTCAACCATGAGTCTTAATTGATCGTATGGCCGACAGAAAGAAATCATTAAGGATGAATTTCTATCTTTATTGGGGAAAGCGGCTCATAGTGTTTTATCATAAACAAATGATAAATGAATAAATTTGGTTATGTTCCAAATGACAATAAGTAGATTATTTAACGTCCTCATAAGTTTCAGAAAACTTTATTTGCTTTAAAATGATTAGAGAAATTATAATCACCTTTTCTGTAAAGTTTCTCTTCCAAGCACTTTTTCTATGAGTGACCGACTTAGCTCGACATTGTGGGGTAAAGTCGCTCACTCTCCAAGGGATGATAAATAGTTGTTTATGAATTAAATTTATGTTTGTGCTTCACAGTATGAAAGAGGGTCAGATAGGAATCATATATTTGAAGCATCAATACCTAACTTGAATTCCTTCTTGCAATTTATTGTGAAAAACCGAAAAAACAAACCGCTTAGCCCCATTTGGCGGTAAAGGTGACTTCTTATTTGACCGTACGTATTCCTAAAATGAGAATTATTCTGAAAAATAAAAATTTTCGGCACGAATAGCTTCGAACTATTTTGACTATTCGTACCGAAATTTTGGTACACATGGATACGATCTATTGAATAATGTAATTAATATATTGGTTAACTTTTTATCTGGTTTTTCCACTTCATTTTTACAGTTTCCATTCAACTTGTGATAATCCAGCCGACGGTGAATATTTGTCCTGGATATTTCTTTATCTTTTAAATTAGTCATATTTTGATGAATCGGGCTGCGTAATATACATGTGAACATACATCTGTATAACGTCATGTTTGTCGTAATTACGATATTAACTTGACGATTCATTGCCTTGTTGATACCAGAAACCTTTCCTTAATGAACGTAAAAAAATTCCATTAAATGCTACGTGACAAATGTCACGTCTCTTTAATGTTATAAAGGTAGGAATACAGCGTCAGAAGGTTGGGTGGGAGGGGGATTAAAAATTTACAAGAGCGTCACGTTATTTGTATAGGAATTATTCAACTATAAAGAGTGCGATCTTCTGCTGCTTGCTGGAATTTTTTGCCTTTTAAGTTAATCATTGTGAGAATATATAGAAAACATCCCATTTGAATAATTAATTTGATTGCAAGAGACAAACTCTTACCTATAACCGATTCCTCTAAAGTGTATGCAGCGATTATAACTATTGAGGAAAATTTTACTGCACAATATTTTTGTCAAAATTTTTTTTTTAAATTGCATTATAATTTCCTGTACTACTTTGGAAATTCTTTGTGACAATGAACACATTAAACTGACACAATATTATTAAATTTGAAAATACAATTTTTGTGCAATTATTATTAACATAAATTTTGTACTCTTCAAATCTGAATTCCTTAAGAATGTTTTGGGTGTTATTTGAATAACAATTTAAATCAATCATTTTCAATAATGTTTCGGAACACTTTTTCTATTAGTTAAATTAATTTAAGATGATTTCATCTGAGAATAAGTGGAGTTCGAGCTAAATGTTATTCAAACTTACGTAATCAAAATCTAGAAGTTTTATGCGATTTTGAAAGAAATATCCCATAGATTTAAGATGATGAGACACTATAACAAATTTACTATTCAAATTGAAAGAGGTATCAGTGTTCGTTTAGTTTATTATGACATCTTTTAAAAAATGAACTATTAAAAAATCTACACTCTTTCCGTTAAGAGAAAATTGAATATTTAAATTTCGAAATATAGCTTTTCATTAATTTTTTCAAAGCCGTGATAAGTCTTCCAGTTAAAAACTCACATAACGTTGAATAATATATATTTAGTTCGTCCCGTTATGATTATTACAAGACAATCAAAATTAAATTAAACTAAAAACTATTAAATCATCAATTGAAGAGAGCTGTTTTTGTGGTCCCAACAAATTAGTTTAATTCTATCTCTATGTGAGAAGGCCTTCGAAATACGAAATGTTTTTGTTTTTAAATCAACTATCACAATTTTAAGAAACTGAATATGGAAAAAACAAAAAATCAATTATCAAACGTTATATTTTTCATGAATAACACTTTTATTCAGAGTCAACTCTGATATTTGCTAGTTAAATCTCTCTTCATTCAAGGCGATAAAAGAGAAAGAAATTCAGGTCCGTTGGTGAAAATAATTCTTAATTTCTTTAAAACACGCTAAGAATGAAAGTACAGCTTTTGAGTTTCAGCATTTCAAAGATTGAAAAATTTTTATATTCATTTTTCTTTTATATTAGAAACTCGTTAATGTTGGATCTAATCGAAAAGCCAAAGCTAGAACAAATTTACACTATTACAGACGAAAATGTGAAGGTAAATAGAAATAATATTAGTAAAAAGATAAAAATTCTACAATATGAATAGTTGCTTCAGGTTTAACATGATTATGAAACATGAATCATAGACTAATTTTGAAATAAGCGTGAGATCACACATTTTTTTATCTGTTTGTCAAATTATAATATGTGAAATATGAGTTACTGTGATTGTACTGATATCAATAAATAATTCGAAAAAATAAAATTGAGTGAATATCTTCCAATCTCCAGCAATTTGAAATTTCTTGCTCTAGTATTTTACAAAAAAAAAAAGAAAAAAACAAGAAAAGTATCAGAAGAGAAAATTCTTTCTCTGAAAATTAGGTTTTTTTCTTGCGAAATATACATGTTACAAAATGGCCGAAAAAACACCTCTTTTCGAGTAGCGGATTATAATAGAGACTAAAAGTTGTAATTTCCCAACAGTAGTAAGCCCTACAAATTATAGTTCGATCGGATTTTATCTTCTGTTCTGTTTGTGGATTTGAAAATTCAAATTTTGGGAAATTCCAAGAAATGAGACAATAAATTATGTTGAATTTCTTATAGGTACATTTTTTGGTATCGAATAAGAATATAAAATTAGAAAATAAAAAAAAATGTTTTCAAGTTAGAACTTTTTTAAAATAGTGAAATGAAGAAGTTTTTGTGATTGTGTTAACTGTCTATTTCTTTAAATTCAAACAAATGCTTGAAATTTCTTTGGTGATGATCGAAGGAACACGCTATTCTTTTATTATCATGAAAAACACAATTTTTCTCGTTTTCAAAATCATAAATATGGACTTTTCTTAGCAATTCTTAAATCTTGCACACCACGAACAAAATTTCTTTCTTTGATAGCAAAATAATCGCATATTTCTTCGATTTAAGATGAAGAAATTTCAATCACGAAAAGTTTTAGTTTTGTCGAAAAAATGTGCAGCCAACATTAATCAAAAAACTTGTTTTCTTTTTCGTAGATTCTAAGAAAGTTTTGACTGTAACAAAAGTTTTGTTTCTTACATTTTCATCTTTGGTTTTATGTGAAAATCGACATTCGTGGATATCATTAAATCCTGATGTTTTCTCACTCACTGATTGAGAAAAAATGGATTTTACTTCGGAGTCTGTCGTCTTTGTCGTTGTCTGTGAACACAATAACTTTCGAAGGAAATATCCGATCGGATTGCTCTTTGGCACACTGTTTTGAGGCCCAAAAATAAAGGACGAGTTCGTTAACCAGCCAATTTTGACCAACGGTTTTGGTTTCATTCATCGAAAATGTTTTTGAAAAAAACCAAAATAAAAATAAATAAAAAAATAATGAATTAAAATAATAATAAACTGATTGAATCATTGACTGACTTTTTGCTTATCACTTAAACATTTCTAACGAATTCAGATTTAAGAAGTACAAAATTTATGTTAATAATAACTGCACAGAAGCTGTTTTTTTTAAATTTACTAATAACGGGATGAGAATGTATTCGTTAAAGCCAAAGGAGCTTTAATAAAAAAGAATTCACAATCACCAAAATAGTAGAATACAATTGTCAATGGTTTAACTTTTATTATGAAAGGTTCATGCACAATTATGGAAGAAATACATAGACCAAGCGCGTAGCGCGCGATGAGCATCTGGTCTCACAGGGGTCAGATTTTTTATTTCTTATTTTATATTATCCTTCACTGACAAGAACTGTGCCTACCAAAAACTCAACATAATTTTTTGATCAATAGAATTTTGTTTTTAAATTTTCCAAAATTTGAAATTTAAAATCCATACACAGAACAGAACATATTATCCAACTGAACTAAAATTGGTCGGAATTAGTACTGTTGCGCTAATACAACTTTTACCCACTCTTAGAATCCGCTACTCGAAAAAAAGTTTTTGTTCGGCCCACTCTAATAGACAGCCTCAAATGTCAAGAATTCAAGTAAAAATTAAAATTTCAATACTCTATTTTTTTTAATAAATGGAATAAAATGATAGATTAAATTCATATCAGAACTGCCTCGTCAACATCGGGAATAACATTGATTTATTGAAAATAAAATTTAAATTAATGCAAAAATTGGACTACCCTATATTCAAATAATAGTTCAATATTTGTTAGAGATATCCATTTGAAAAATATTATTTATCACTAAATATTTGATTTTCAAAACATAAGAGTGAAACAAGTGGCTAAAAATAGTTATATGCCTACATTCAATAAGTCTGTTTGCTGACAGCGACATGTATGAGACAATCGGTTGCAAGGTAAGCTTGAATGGAGGCATCGAAACAGCTTTATCTAGTGAACTCAAAAAAAAAATTGTTTGGAGATAATTAGATTTGATCCAAATCGCAAGGTCTACGTCTATTATAAACGCTTTTCAACTTAATGGTTTGTTCTGGAACGAGGTCGAAACTTGAGAAACTAACGTTATCTAGTAAAGATAAATTTATTCAGAGAGCTGTGAGTTTGTTGATTTCATAACATATCTAATTTGTTAGTATATCCAGGAAAAAAAATTGTATATCATAATGCGCATTCCTCTATAATTTAAATTCTCAAGCTTGCGTGATCTTAATACCAATTGGTTAATCGAACTCTAATGATTACTGATAATCAATTTTCTTTATTGAGATAAAAGAAAACATTAGTATAAACGTTCAAGTTTTTGTAGAAGAATCACAAAAAAAGGAGACTTCTTCTAAACTCAGCATCTCATTTTGAACAATGAAAATTTTCGTTTTGCGTTCATTATTTTTCGTGTCTTACTTTCGTTGTATCTCAAAACAACCAACGAAAAAGTAATTTTTATCTACAACAAACTGATACACTGGTTTATTGCCATGATTGAATAGGAAAATTGTTATTTATCTTTTCTTAAACAATATGTATTTATTTGCACGTTGATTGAATTGGAAACTGTACTAAGTCTATGGGATATAACGTCTAGTTGCTGAAGATCGGAAGGTTACTTACGCAATTTGGAGTTTTGAAATTGTTCATTGGTATGTGTACAATCAGAAAAAGTTGTATTTCACAAATTAACATTTAAGAAACCAGGGGAAAAATAGAATATAATCTGATGCTGATTTGAAAATCATACTATTTAAACACTCAAAAGCTGTAGCTGAAACAAAATTACTCGTTTACTCATATTTTAGTATACATGTACGAACCTGTGATGCACAGCAATTTTTCGGAAACTGTAATCATATAGAAGAATAATAATTATATTCATGTGAAGCCTGAGATTTATTTTCTTAGTACTAATTACTATTGTTTACTGGTTGATGTCCAAGAGTTCACAATTTTGCACTAACGCCTTAAAATTTCCACAATATTTTGAAAACATAGGACAATGATAAAAATATTATAGTGAATTTCAATACAGTTTTAACTTCAAATCAAATAGTATTAATAATTACAGAATTTCGGAATCGCTATTATATTTATATATTTATATATTTATATATCGCTATTTCACATTAAGTAAATAAGCATATAAAATTTGACTACCAACACCTAAGTTTTCAATGTTCAAAATATCTACGGAAGTAATATTTTCTATTTCGCTTCCCTGTCTAAAACAAAGTCTTTCAGCAGTGTTCTTGAGAGGAACCGTAAAATATATTCGGACAAACTCTAGCGTCCACAGATGTTTGGCGTGCACATATAGTCAAAAAGAATATCTAACAAATTATTCAATAAAATGTATCATAATCACTAAATATCTATTACCATGTTATGTTGACGCCTTTTAGAAAAGTCATATTCGCGTGCTTTTTGTATTCAAGTTTTATTTAAATCAAATGTGTTTTTGACACGCACTGATTCTTCTTCAAACTTTCAACTAATATTTGAGAAAAACAGGACCATTAAAAATGTTTGCACTTCTATACTTACAATCTGGGAATATTATTCTCATGTCATTTGCAGCAAACAAGGGTTATATTCCTGGATTTAAAATAATAACCCTTATTTGATAAACAAAGTTCCAGGCCTTACAGAGAGTCGTTAAGATATATTTTTTTCAAATACTGAGGTTAACGTTGTCAAAATGCATGAGGGAATTTTCTATTCAGACATTCTGGCGGTTGGCAGGTGGCACGAATGTATCGCGCGTACTGTGATGTAAATAGTAACCTAAATTTTTTGAGTTGGGACACTGAAATTTATTATGTTTCTTACAAAAGCAATGTTCAGCAGGTACATAACGTGCATTTATTAGCCTGTTTAATATCACGTATTTCTCAGTAAATATCAAACAGTTTGAGGTCAACGAAAATTTGCATAGAAAATAAACCAAGTAAATGAATTTATCAATGACTAAACCTATTTAAAAAACTATTTAAATGAACATCTATGCGAGTCTAAATTTTTTTGACTCCCTGTGGACACCTTTTTCCTATTTATTAGTATAAACGTAATATTAGACTAAAAAAAAATATAATAAAGGCGAATTCTGTACATACGAATTCACAAAAATCCAACATTCTTTTGACCGATTTTTTTTTTCTTACACAAATTCACGTCTATTGGAAGAGACTTTTAATTGGAAAATATTTGGGTTGAAAATAAATTTGTGAAAGAATGTCCAAAATGATGAATATTAGAATACAATAATTCGTTACAAAAAAATGTTGAATATTTATTATTCTGGGTTGCTACAAAATCTGAAAGACCGGGAAAACTTGTAATTGTCATGTAATTTCGGAAAAATGGCTGCAATCTGTTTTTTCGCACCTACTTCTCAGTCTGAATAATCATGTTAGTACTTTACGGCAAATTTAAAATTTGAGAATTGATACGAATTGACTTTTAATAATAAAAATAATATGATTATGATTCTAGGTATTAAAGAAATTTTATATTAATATTAATAAGAATGGTTTAGAATTCAATAATTCTTGAAAAGACCTTTACAACTGTATTATTTCTTTATTGTTCGAGAAATTGAAATTAAATTATTCTTTTATTAGTAGAATGTCTTGAAATTGCCTGGATTTTAAAATTAAAATTAGACCTGAAATTGTTATCAAATAGCGAAAATGAACTAGAAAGTTTATATTCTCTTTATGCCTAAAGTATTTATCTTTGAACAAAAAAAAATTGTATCCTATGCTGCAATTTTTTTAGATTTTTACAAAGCAATGTTTATACTAAGGCAATTAGAAAATTTCTGACATACTTTTAGCTGTATTATAACGAACTGAATATAAACTGAAAAAATGAGATAAAAAGTGGAAAGGATGTATGCACTCAAAATTATTGACAGAACGTTAATAAAGAAAGAAATTTCGAGTTGAGTCATAAAATAATTATAATACTTCTTGATGGTCGTTTTTGGGGGAAATTACAAATTTTCGATTTTTGATCGTGGTATGCTCCGATAATTTTAGTGGCACACGTTTTTCTTTTATATGGTGCCTGTCTGATGCTTAAAACTAATGAAAAATCGAATTTGGATCTAGGTAGATACGCGCACTTTCCACATCAGTTAGAAAACAATTTGGGTGGAACAGCGAAAGTTTTGTTGGTTCCACCATAGAATATATGCTTATTATGTGGACAACAAAATATTTGGTTGACCCAACCGATTTTCTTTTGCTTCCCGAAAAGTTTTTTTTAAATGCACCTACAGGTGTCGGACCAGACATTTGAATCATAAAACCGTTGACACGACTTTGAGATTTTCTTGTGGACTCTGAAATCAAAGCACCATGTCAAATCGTTAAAATTCAAGGAGCCTATGATCTACTCTACTGGCATGATTTTTTTTCAGAATTTTCAATTTTGATGAGTAACATAAGTCATAAAGTATATTTTTTTGTATCTCCTCCATTTATTACAGGTAACTATCCAGACGGGAAAGTTATGCATAGTGGAAAACATTATGCATAAATTTCATTTGTTTCATACATCATTTGGATCAAACAAATGAAAATTATACAAAATTTTTTCCACGATGCATAACTTTTACGCCTGGGTATATTTTTTCATGAGAGTTTCTAGTTATAATGTTAATGATTGTAAGCATTTGTTTCTATTTCAGGGAGCCTGTCTTCAAACATTCATGACGAATAATTTGTTTCTTAACCGCAGATTCCCCTATAAAAGCAGTGTCAGAAAAATCACACTTTGTGTGCGTGTGTGTGGAAATGCACAAATGTATCTCGAGTGATACATACTGCATACGCCCGTATTACTGCGCAGCTGCGATATTTTAAGTAAGTCACCTTTTCTGCATCTAGTCTGTGTAAACATGTGAACATACGTCAGTGAATTTTTAATTGTCATAAGCTAAACAG
>JAUMHM010079253.1:0-13732 GCA_032362435.1 Melikaiella ostensackeni
TCATTTAAAAATCCATAAGCTAAACACGATTTTCATTCAAGTGAAAAAAATTCTAAAAAGTATCGATAATATCGATAATATCGATACTTTTACTCCGATATATCGATACTATGTATCGGAACGGCCCGATACGTATCGATACCACGATATCGATACTTTGGCCGACGATACACATCTCTAGTAGCTTAGAGAGCGTACATTGTCTAACTCAAAATAACTTAGATTTTTTCGATGACAGTGTGCAGACATCTTCCTTTTGCAGCGCAGAAGTGAAGTTGAACCTTTCGAGGACCCAGCTGAACGGTTATAGGGCCGCTCACCCAATGGTGTCGACTCTTCGTTCGTTCGCCTTCTTATAGACTCTACTACTGAATTTGGTAGCGGGAGAAAGCTCCCTGCGTTTCCTAGTGGTAGTATCCCCGTACTAGTCAGCCGGCGCACACCTTTCATTACTATATCTATAGCTACCAACTTACAGTGGCTATCTACCATCTCTCTACCTATATCCAGCTATAACTGGAAATCGCAATCTTTACACTATAAAAGAAACATTGCTCTAGTTCCAAGAGCACCGAAATTATGGCCTTCTGAATATAACCCTTTTTTATGAAATCCTGTGTAACATCAATTTTTTAAATAAAATTTCTCGTTTTCCAAAATATCTCATTTCCTGAGCATGTCTCAATGAGACTTGTTTGCTGACATAAGACATTTTTGTTTTTGATGTAAAAAATTCCATAAAAAGGGTAATTTTCAGAAGGCCATAATTGACATTAAAAACAAAATTAAAATTAATCGAATAATTTTGACGAAACTTTCACCTGCAATGCTCAAGAAATGAGTTATTTTGGAAACAAAGAAATTTTATTTAAAAAATTCATGTTACACAGAATTTCATGAAATATGGTCATATTCAGAAGGCTATAATTTCGGTGCTATTAGAGCTGGAGCAATATTTCTTCGTATCTACTCAAAATGAAGTCTTCTTTAATTAATTTACTGGCAACTTTCACCTGCAATGCTCAGGAAATGAATTGTTTTGGAAACCGAGAAATTTCATTTTGAAAATTGATGTTACACAGAGTTTTATAAAAAAAAGGGTCATATTCAGATGGCTATAATTTTGTCGCTATTAGAGTTAGAGTAATTTTTTTTAGATCTCCTCAAAATTAAGTCTTCTATCATAAATTTACTGGCAATTTTTACTAGACATGGATAGAAAATGTATTTTTTCACAAAAACTAGAATTTATTTTTGTTTGTTCAAATTATTCGCTCGAAATCGATTTCTGAGGGCCATGACTCCGAAACTTTTAAAAATAGATCATTCGATTTTTTTTATTTCACAGGAAATTTCATACACTTTAATTCTCATACTTTAATTCTTATACAACTACTTGAGACTTGGCATGAACTGGAAAGAAACAATTTTCAAAAAACTAATTTTTCCTTGATTTTTTCATAATTTTTAAAAAATATTGAAGTGCCTCAGTTTTCGTAAGACATTTAGCTCCTGCAGCATTTTTTTTTGATTGCTAAACTGCATGGTTTAAGCCAATGAAATTCCACTTTCAACTTATTTTCATCAAAATATGTTGATTAACCTCTTTAAAAAAATAAAAAATAGCGTTTCTCCAAAAAGGGCTCAGACGATTTTTTCTGTTTGGGCTCAAAATGATCGCGGGACATCCCAGAAATATAATCAGAAGAAAACCGTGATATGCAAGCCCTTTTGGGTTGAAGTTAGTCGAGACCCACCGTGTGTAGTTACTCTAACTCCTAACTTTTCAGTTAGATTTTAAGAATTTATTTTAAAGTCTCCTTAAATGTAATTTAATAGTATTTTTTAAAATAAAAATAAAAAAACTTACCGGTGGAAATCAGAAGACCATTACCCAACCAGGGTTTGAAAAATCTGTATTCGCTGGACTTGTCGATGTAAGCGTTGCTGGATAAGATGACTTCTACATCTCGAGGATCGACCAAGAAGACAAAAAGTTTTGGTCCGATCCAAAGCTTCATGACTTGGTCGAATTCGAACAACGTTTCACAGAATTTACGGAAAATAGCTGAAAAAATCAATTCATAAAAATATTAAAATTCCATTAAAAAAAAATTGTTAATAAATTTCCTAACTAGCTGAATTTATTAACAATTTCAATTAGTTAAGATTCATTCAGTCCTTGGATTTATTAAATTATTACAGAGAGTTTTTGTCTTTTCAAGTTGTTGTGAATCCAATCTCAAATTCATTTTTGGATCCAAACTAGGTTCGATTTTTTTAAATTTGAAATTTTGAACCTCCTAATCACAAATTTAGCTACTTAGAAATTGAAAAAACCAAGAATTCAACAACCAAATTTGGGCAAGACTCTCTTAAATGATTCCATTCAGATTAAAAAAAAAGTATATAAAAAAGAGGAAAGAAAAAAAGGCATCCTCCAAATACTCTTCCTTTCTTTCTCTCGTCTTTTTTTATTTTTCATTTTTTTTAATTACAATAAAAAAACATTGACGGAAATCTACCAACGTTTCGGTATTCCTTCGACCCTCTGTTTAAGACAATAAGGATACATTTCTTTAATTTCAGAAAAAGGCTTGATTATTAATTAATAATTAATTTAAATTGCAAAATTCATTCATTTTTTTCAAATTTTGGCCTTAAGAAAGGTGTTGAATGAACACCGATACTTTGATAGATTTTTGTAAATGTTTGTTTATTGTGCTTCAAAAAATAAATGAAAATAAAGAAGACGAGAGAAAGAAAGAAAACAAGGGGATCCTTTTTCTTTTCTCTTTCATTTTTTTATTTTTGAAATTTGAATGGAGACATTTGTTGTCCAAAGTTAGTCTTTGGATTCTTGGTTTTTTTGATTTCCAAGAATTTCGTATTAAATTTAAATGCTGAACGTTGGAAAAGAATTTGAATTTCGATTTATTCTGAATTTAATTTCTCAAATTTTAACTTCAAATTTTTCACTTCAAAAAATTGTTCATTCTGGAACGCTTTCAGTTGCAATTCTTTGACTTTAATTTAAAATAAACACATAAGTAAATTATTGCATCACCTAAATATCGTTAATATTTTGTATTTTGGTTATTGCAAATTCTAAGAATATTCCCTGACAAAATATAAAACAATATCACAAGAGTGAATAATGATTCAATATCGGAATATTGATACTTGAAGATAGACAAATTTAATTGAAAATATTATCTATTTATCGACTCGTTTCCATCTGTTTTAATTTTCCCTTGGCTTTATCATTTTAGATTTGATTGAATAATTTTTTTTAAATACGATTTTAGATATGTTTAAATAAATATATTTTTTTAATACCCTCAGAGTTTCCCATAAATTCAAGCGCATTTCCAACAATTGGAAGTCCAAGTGGTCCAGGAATTTTTTCTGCAAGCTCAAGCATGTGTCTCCTTGAAATTCTAAAGTAAATGTAGTAAAGGACCAAACCCGGGACCAGAAGGGATAAAAATACGGTCGTAGTCGAAAGTCCGGTGGCAGAGGCCACAGCTACTGACCCAGCCACCAGTTTCGAACCTGCTGCAGACATCTTTCTTTTTTATTCTGCAATAAAAAAATTTCATCATTTATCGCTAAAATAAATTTATCGGGTCTGAAATGAAATAAAAATTATTATTTTCATTTTCATTCTGATTCGAAGAATTGTAATCCATCACGTCTGAATCAAACATTAAAAACACTTTTTTAAAATTAATAATTTAAAGGAGTGAGAAAAGATATTTCGAAGAATTGTAATTATTGAAATATGGAGAGTTTAACTACTAAATTTTTGGAAATTTAAAAAATCAAGAATCCAAGGACCAAGCTTGGACACGACACTCCTAAATGTCTCGATTCAAATTTTAAAAAAATAATAAAAAGAGAAAAAAAGGCAAGCATTTTTTTTAGTTCGTCTTTTTTTTATTTATTTATTTTTTTCAATTTGAATGGAGACATTTAAGATTGTATTGTGCAAATTTGATCGTTGCTTTCTTGGTTTTTTAATTGCCAAGAATTTCATAGTTAGATTTGAATATAGGACGCTAAAGAAAAATTTAAGTTTAAATTTATCCTGAATTTCGCTTCTTAAATTAGTATTTAAAAATGTGAAATTGATTATCAAATAAAATTAATGAAATTGAGTGTAAAATATTATCCAAATTTAGAATTGAAGCACGTTTAGCACTGTCGATCCAGTTTTGCTCTTCTTCGGTGAATTTTGAGTTATAATCCAAAGGCCATAGCTGCGTAAGCCTGTTTGTTCTGCCTTCGCAGATATTTGGTTAATATTTGGTTGGTAAGTTTCTACCATTATAAGACTAATTTATCCCAAGTGGAAACTTCAAAAAAGTTTTTTTTACAAAATTTATAAAAAGTGTTTGAAAAATAAGAAAATTAAATTTTCTCGAAAATGGCTGAACCAATTCCGATGCTTGAAATATATATTGTACAAGATATCATAGCGGTTTTAAATAAGAATGGAGAGTAAAATATGGCAATTGGAAAGGAATAAAAAAATGTTTGAAATTTTGAAGAAAAAAAAATTTCAATGAAAGCTCTTTGGTATCACCACAATTTTTTTCCTATAATAGACTCACGCCCTCAGTAACAACATATATTTTTGTGAGAATGATCCCAATTTTACTTCACAATTAAAAAAAAAAATTATTTCGTTGGCCTCTACAAAGTATGCCATTCCATTGAAACAAGAGGTCTTCTTAATTTTAACTCATGACTCTCTCAAATGAGCATCATTCTAAATAATAGGTACGGTTTTGCATAGATTTTACTTGACATCTTGCATTTTTCGATGTTGTGTTCTATTACATATGCCATACACGTACATTAGGGTGGCCCTCATTTTTCACTTTCTGAATTTTTTTACTTTCAACCCCCAGTTTTGTTCGAATACCTAAAATAATGATCTCCAAATTTTAGCCAAATCGCTCAATATTAACTCGTGCCTCAAATACCATAAAGATTTGCCTTGCTATATGTTATTCAAAATTTATCAAAGAATAAATATCAGTCATAAATTTTGAAGTTGAGTTATTTTATGGTACTCTTATGGGTCCCCAAGGAATACCTCATAAACGCCAAACACGAATTGGATCTAATATTGAGGTTTATTAACGCTTTTTGAAATTGTTTTTCCGTAAATCATCACGAGTCGATAATCTGACAATAACCAGTAATTTTTTAAGCAATTTGAAATTGTTTAAACAATTTTTATTTGTCTAAACATCTGATTTATTCATAAGAGTCGAGAATGTCGTGGATTTTCTCGACAAATTTCAATTTTTGTGAGCACTAATTTGTTTTTAATACTACTCTTAATTGTTCAAAGGAACTTGTATTGTTTAAACAAATTTGAATTGCTTAAACAATTTCATATTTTTTAAACATTTAATTTCCGCCATTCTTCTGTAGATGTGAATATTTGTAGGTACTGATTTGTTTCTGAACAATACTCTATAATGTTTTAACAAATTGAAATTGTTTTCTTTAGATTTGCTTTGAGGGTAGTTTTACCTACTATCTAGTTGATTGAACTCAGCACTTCACTCAAGATTGTTCAACTTATTAATAGAATTAGATACTTCTATTTCCACTTGCACATGTCGTTTTGCGAGCATTATTCATTTACGCTCCGTACCACAGATTTCTTCAGTGTATTTTGAAGAAGTGTATTTTGTAGAAATTTTAGCATTTTCGAAGGTGTCAAGATATCATGCGATGTTGAACACATAAATCTTGTATCAAAATGGAAATTGAAAGATTTTTAATAAATACAGTTTCCCTTTTCATAGGGTCTTACAAAAAATACCAAAAAATTTGCAAAATATATTAAATATTGAGGTTTTTCAAAAAGACCCTAACGATTTTTTTTTTCATTAAACATAATAAGAAAGAAGCCGAGACGTGCAAGCCCTTTTAAGTGAAAATTGGTTCAGGCTAGGCGTGCAGCGCGGTTGAACTTTTGCATATTTTCTTTTTGCTTTGGGTAATCTTATAATTATTATTATAAAAAAAGAATGAAAATTTATCTTTCTCAAGAGTGATAAATTTTTATTCGAATTTTTCTCTGATTTTGAAAAGTTGAAAAAAATAACTCTAATCAGAACTCCGTGAACTCTTAGTGAATTTTTTTCTGAATTATGCATTATTCGAGACGATGTAACTTTTAGGTTTTTGAATTTTTCGGAAGTTTATCTTTGTAGAACTCCGGGACTCTTTCAGAACTGAAGGAATATGCCAAAAAGTCGAATTTCTGAAG
The DNA here is from genome assembly GCA_032362435.1 of Melikaiella ostensackeni. NCBI lineage: Eukaryota > Metazoa > Arthropoda > Insecta > Hymenoptera > Cynipidae > Melikaiella > Melikaiella ostensackeni. The sequence continues at coordinate 6,296 of JAUMHM010079253.1, forward strand.
CGTGGGGGGATGGCTATTTTTTTGTAAATATTTTTCGTTTGCGAAATTGGCCAGAACTATTTCTGAAAAGTCTAAGAAACTCTGAAACTCTGCTGATACTACTCATAAGTAGTCATAGGATATATATTTTTTCCCATGTTTCTTTTGCCATTTGAAAATTTTAGTTTAAAATGTTTCAAATTAGAAGCAGGATTTCCTTTGATTCGCCTGTGATCAGAAGTCGTTCTATTTTAAACATTTAGATAATGATAATATGAAATGCAAAGATATAAACGTATCAGCTGACGTCAATCGTCTTATAGAATGAAGGCCTTGGACTAATTGAGATTCGTGCAAATAAGAATCTTATTCGTTACATAAGGAAATAAATTGTACGAAATATAATCATTTGTTAAATAAAATTTCCAAACGTTAGGTATTGTTAAATAAAACTCAGTTCCAATTACCCAATCTCTGTTAAATCTACTCTCGCCTTGAACACGTGAAAAAAGACAAGCAATTTTGTAACTTATTTCTTACTGGCAGTAAATGTCCCTGGATTTTTATTTCCTAAAATTGAAAACAAACAATTTAAGATTCTATAATAACAAATTTTGAATATTAGGAGTTTGAAATTTTTTTGAACCGAGTTGAATAATTTAATAAATTATAATATCCAGCATAAACACATGAAATAAATAATATCTACGTTTACTACTTTTCCTCTAAAGACAAACATGAATTCGACCAATTATTACGTAACGTTTTATATTCTTACTTTCAAGGGATTATAAAAGTTTGAGGGTATTTCAAACGATTCCAAAGGATTACGAGAGGTTCAACAGATTATAAGTGATTTTAGAAGATTTCAAGAATTTGAAGAAATTACGTAATACATTCAAGAGATGTGACGGAATTTCAAGAGATACCGGAAGATTCTGACGGATTTTGGGGAATTTCTAGGAATTTTAAGAAATCAAGAATGATTTCCGTAGAGGATAAAAGATTTTGAGGTATTTCAAGGGAATTAAGACATTTTAAAAGATGCCGAAATATATCCACAGATTTTAGTGGATTATAAAGGAATTCAAGAGATGCCAAAGTATTTTCTCGAATTTTGAAGCAAGCGAGGGGATTTTAAATGGAGTTCGAAGATTTGAAGGGATTTGAAGGAATTTCATAAGATTTCAAAAGATTTGCAAAGATTTTAGTGAATTTTAAGGGATTCTAAGGGATTTCAAAAGATTCCAAGATATATCCACGTATTTTAGAGGCCTTCGTGAGATTTCAAAAGATTTAACGAAATTTCTAAGGATTTTTGAATATTATGAAGGATTTTAAAGGATTTCGAGGAATTTTAATGAATTGTAAAATATTTTAATAGATTTCAAGAGATTCCGAAAGACTCCCGCGGATTTATCAGATTGTGATGAATTTTAAGCGGATTTCAAAGATTTCAAGGGATCTCGTAATATTCCGAAATATTTCACGAAATCTCAGGGTTTTAACCGATTTTTAGAGATTTTAAGGGATCTACAAGGAAATTAATGAAGTATAAGGGAATACGAGAGATTGTTTATGGGATTTTGAAATATTTTAGAAGAAGTCACGGTATTCTAAAGGATATTCAAGAATTTCAAGAGATAGCAAAGTATTTTCACAAATTTTGAAGGATATTAGCGGCTTTTGAAAGGATTTCGAAAATTTAAAGGGATTTGAAGGAATTTTGTAAAATTTCAAAAGATTCGCAAAGTCTTGAAAGAATCTTCAAGTATTTTAAGGGAATATTACAGATTCAAAGCGGTTTTGATGTATTCATGGCATTTCAAAAAATTCCAATGTATATCCACATATTTTAGAGGATTTCGTATGATCTCAAAAGATTAAATGTCATTTAAAAGGATTCCCGAATATTATAATGGATTTTAAGGTATTGCGAGGAATTTTAACAACTTTCAAAACATGTTAAAAGATTTTAAAGTATTTTAGTGGATTTCGAGAGAATCGCTGAGATTCCCGCGGATTCGAAAGATTTAAACGAATTTCAAAGAGATTTCAAGGGATCTCCAAATATTTCAAAATAATTCAGGGAATTTCAAAGATTTTGACCAATTTTTGAAGATTTCGAGGGATTTCCAGGGAGCTCAATCATTTCAAAGTGATGTCAAGAGATCATGTACGATATCCATGGAATTTAGAAGATTTCGAGGGATTTTCACATGATGTAAAAAATTTTGAGGGTTTTGAAAAATTTGCAAAAGAATTCACGGGATTTCATAAGATTGCAAAGATTTTCAGGGATTCTACGAGATTTTATAAAATTTGTACACCCGATTTTCAGAATGGTTAACTGTTCGATTCTGTCTTTATTGAACATATGTTATATGGAATATTACACAATAATAAATAAATAAAACAGAAAGGTAATGATATAATGTTTACAATAGAGCAAAAAGTAGTTTTAATAGCCAAAATTGGTTTTCATTAACATACACAAAAAATTAGAAATGAGAAAATCACGTAAGGATCTTTGGACCCCTTCTCCACCAGTAAGGATTCGTAAGATTTTCCAGACTCCCTCTCAACCAAAGAGCCTTATCTAATTAATAGACGTTCCCCAAATGATTCAACAAATTATTATATCTAATACTATATACATCAAATAAATAATGTCTACGTTTCCTGATTTTCTCTAAGGACAACCATGAATTTGACTAATTATTGAAAAAAAGTATAACCTGTATTAGGTTATTAGAAAATTATGACTCATCGTCCGCTTTCGCAAATACTGGGTACGCAAAATCTGTAAAATGCATTGCTGTTCTTATGGAAATCGTCATTCCTGATTTTAAAAAATATAATACGATAGAATTTATATTTTCTCTTCATAGAAAGCAGTCGTATTATACTCGAAATTATATGCAAAAATAACTAAAATATCACTTGAAAATATTGTACTAGAAATTGTTCATCAATCAAAATTTCAACTCATCTTGATAATTCTTTAGTGTTTAAAGACAGAAGGGTTATCGTAACCTTTTTATATTTGAATTACGTATTACCAAATATTCTCTTTTTTTTATATTTATCATAGGAAATTCTTTTTCTATATTTTAAGGATAAAACGTCTAGGTTCCTTGAATCATAACTTTTATTTTTTGAATGTACAGTGAGATTGCATAAACAATTGAATATTATAAATTAAATTGACTCAATAATTTAGAAAACCAAAAATTGGCGAGGGAAATGTAGAAAAATTTCGAAATCAAATTTCGCAGCTAACCAGCTTTAATAGTTCATTATTACTAGACAGGAATAATTAAAAATTATTCAGAATGTGTTTTCTCCATTTTTTAACAAATGATGCATAAATACAGAAACTTTTTGGGATTTATATTTATTCTATACTTCCTCACTATTGTTTTCAATTTTTATGATTCCGGTGAAATAATTGTTTATATTGAAACGATTATCATTTTCATTTGTTTTCTTCTCTGGCAGTTAAAAACGTCAATATTCTCGAATACTTCTAACTTCAAATTATTAAACTTCAACAGTTCCAATTTGAAAATATTTATTTTCGAACATGTTCAGTTTCAAGACTCGAAATTTGTCCGAAGCTTCAATTACTCAGTTTGAAACACTTTTATATTGTTACATAATTTTTTTGCTTGGAATTTTCCAATCTCTTTTTTTAGAATTCATCGGTTTGAAATTATTCATTTTTTGGAATTTTTTAAATTTTGTGATTCTGATTTCATTGAAAGTCAATTACATTTATTTATATGCATCAAATTTTTATTAATGTGAAATTGAAAAAAGAATCCCTTTACCATATGAGACATTATGTGCGATATTTTAATTATATTTAATCAATAATTTTCAAGTTGATCCTAAACACCTAGACGACTAGCCAAGTCCTTTGTTTTAATTATTTATCGATAAACATTTAGAATATATAAAAATCATTCCTCCTTTCACACGCAAAAATAAATTGTAAAGATAAGATAATGAAACCTGGATAAAGACCATTTAGTTGTCTTTAGTCTCTACTACAAACTCTGTTGAATTTTTATTCAAGAAAAAATTTTGATTCAAAAAAGAAGAGGAGTTTTAACAAAATTGTTAAATTCTCTACAAAACAATTGAATTTTCAACTAAAAAATATGAATTTCCAACAAAAGTGATAGGTCTCAGCCTTTCTTTAATTTATTATATATTTTCATATATATTTTCATTTTATATTTTTTTATATTTCATATTTTATTTTTTTTATTTGTTTTATTATATATTTTTTATTAAATTAATATTTATTTTTTATTCATTTTTATATATATTATATATTTTAATTTAACCAAAAAAGATATATTCTCCACCAGAATAGTTTTATTTTTTAAGAAAGAAAAATGTAAATTCTACAAGAAAAGATGAATTTTCAAACCAAATAGACAATTTTTCAGTGAAAGTATTGAGTTTTGAATCATGAAAGAGTTTCAAATCAAGAAAGAAGAACAATTTCTACCAAATTATTCAATTTTATACAAACGGCTGAATTTTCAACCCAAAAATATGAATTTTCAACAAAAATGTTATTTTTCAACCAAACATTTAAAATTTCAACTAAGAAAATGCATTTTCAACAAAAAAAAAAGATTAATTTTCTACTAAAATAGTTGAATTTTTTACCAAAAGTTAAACAATATTTCAATCAGAAGAGATGAACTTTAACCAAAAAGAATAAGTTTTTCGACAAAATAGTTGTATTTTTAACAAAAAAGGATGACTTTTTAACAGAATTGAATTTTAGTAAATTGGATTTTAGTAAAGTGGATTAATTTTCTACCAAAAAAGACGAATTTTCAACAAAATACATGAATTTTCAAACAAAATTGTAAGTGTTAAATTTTTAGTGGAAAAGATTGATTTTCAACTAAGAAAAAAAAAACAAATTTTTATCAAAACAGTTTGATTTCCCACCAAAGAAATGAATTTTCAACTAAAGTGATGAATTTTGGAGAATATAGTTGAATCTTCAACAAACCCAGAATTATCTTTAATCAAACAGTTGTATTTTTTATCAAAAAGAAAAAAATGAAGTTTCTACAAGAAGAGATAAACGTTTAAACCAAAAAGACGAATTTTCAACAAGAGTTAAATTTTCAACCGAGAAAGATTTTTCAGTAGAGAAAGGAAAGATATTTCAACCAAATAGTTGTAGCTCTATGCCATAAAGACGAATTTTGTGCCCTAATTGTTACATTCATTCCTTTGATATTTTTGTATTATATTTATTATATTTTTATAGTAAATGAACATTTCAATCTATAAAAAAAAATTTGAAAGATGTCTAGGTGCGCGCAGATCATGCTAGTATAATTATGTATATATTGCACATATTTAATAACAGACTCGAAAAAATCCTTACTAAATTTTCCGGATTTTGTCAGATAATACCTAGTTTTAAAATTCATGAGATAAGGAAAACTGTGAGAACAATGTTTTCACATCTTTACTGTGTATAGAGCTCTTGAGGGTCATATGTTTTATCTGAGTTTAATGTTTCAAAGCCTAACACAAAATTTCTCTTTCGTTAATTCTTCACGTGCGGAGATTTGCAATGTAGAATTCAATTGTTTTGATCAGTTTGAACTTAAAATATTTTGTTTTATTCCAATTCATTCTATTTAAGATACCTTGTTCAGAAATATATTTTAACAGATTTTTGTTTTTTCATGGACAATTATACGTAGCTTTACTTAGATTTTAAATGCTATTGAATTATTCATTGTCATTAATTGATATGATAATCAAATTATTCGAGACATTGTATAGAAAGAATTTTTCAAATAAATGTCCAATTATCGTAAAACTGGACTAAGCAGGACACATGCGGTGTATCGGGACATTAATTGTTCGAAATGCTTCATGCTTCATTCATTTGAACTTCATTTAGTCATTAATTTAAAAATATGCTTCTTTTAAATAAAATTACATGAGTGAGAACAATATTGAAAGAAATTAGATTACAAATTTTAATGACAGGAATCTTGAAATTGTCTCGGGTACTGTATGTTCTTTTAAAAAATGTTCAAAATACTAGTTTGAAATTCAGAAACCAATATTCGCTGTTTATAATTCGCTTTTGACCGGTTGACTACAATCGAAATTGACATTCAAAGTTTCAAATTACGTATTCTTAAGGCACTCTAATTAATTCAACTTGTTCTACATAGAATATACCATTTTCTAACGATATTTTAGAAGGTTGACTCAGAATCAATCTATTGAGATTATTCCATTTTTCAATATAGCAAGAGGTAACAATCCAAAACAATAACGCATTTTTAAAAATTACTAACTTCTCCAAATTTGTGTACTATATTTAAATAATAATAAATACCTTTGGTAAATTGATTTAAAGACAAATGTGCAATTATTGTAAAACAAAATGAAAAAATAGGGAGAAAAAGAAAGAGTCAACCAAACCAACCTCTCACTCTTTCTTTCTTTCGGCATTTTTGTACTACTGGTGGCCCAACATGCTACGAAGTCAATTTAGACTTCCTCATCAGGGATAATTTATAGAAAGACTGCAGTTATAAATAATCAGGGGCGCAACTACCGCCGTATCAGCCGTATTAATGATATGGAGCCCCCGAGTTCCGAGAGCGCCCAAATAAGAATGAATGAAGCGCTTTTAAGAAACTCATAAAAGAATGAATAATAAAAGAAGTCCGTTTCATATCTATATTATTCTGTCTCGGTGAAGTACCATGAGGCTACCGTCAGATGGAACGTATGCGTAACTTGCGTATTGCGTAATTTGAGCAGTCGATTAATTAAGCGCGATTCCGTTCTATTATCTAGCAGAAAGCAGATTTTGGCCACGCATTTGAAATTCTAAAGACGTTCTCGATTATAATTATCAGTTCACGTGAATCGCGAATCCATCAGTGTAAAGCGATTGGACTCGATATAGGAGTAATATCAGTTGATGCTTCAACAGTTCACTTTCTGCCCCAGTCATTCGGTCCTTTCATAAAAAAAACATCGCAGCACTTATATTCGTAGTAAAGGTGATGATCATAGGCGATGATCATAGTCGGAAGTGTACTAAAAACACGTAATTTTGAACTCCTGTACATCTTGAATTCATTTAAAGAACACCCAACAAACTTCTTTAATAATATGCATCTACGGTAGTAAAACAGAGATATAAACTTTCTTTTTGAAACCTAATGACTGAGATCAAAAATCATTGACACAAGACTAGTAGTGTAATTCATTCAGTTGTGAACAACAGTAAAGAGAATTATGCTCGATAATATGTATCTGTATACTAGAGTAGCGATTGAGCAATTTTTCCGACACATCACTACTAAGATCAGTAATCGTTGGATCGAGATTAAATGACTTCAAGAAGTACACGAGTACAGAATTACGTTTTTTTAGTACACA
>JAUMHM010079273.1:0-13732 GCA_032362435.1 Melikaiella ostensackeni
AAGATCTGGGTAGTTATTTATTCAATTTAAGTAGAATACATATAATAAAATAAAACTACATTCACATAAATATTTCATAAAATTTATTATCAAAAAGTATTTGCACATACACATACTCACTATCAATTTCCTTGCAATGAAGAAAGGATAATAATTCATAAAACAACAAGAAATCTTGAATGTTTAGAAAATTTCAATATATGCTATAACATAACTGAATATAGTTTTGAATGAAGAAGAATTATAAATATTATGAAATGAGTCATGCATATTCTCTTACACCACGACCAGGAATCAAAGTACTTATCTAACGCACAGTGGGATCACAGTTTTCTATATGAAAAATGTTGCATAGTTGAGAGTGCAATGAGTCATATTTCAGCGAAGTAACGAAGTTTGAAAAATGATTTATAAAGTATTTCATGCAACAACAGAGCTCTATATATATATGTAAATATATTTAAACAATAAAAATTTAACTATCATGAAAGAGCTCGTGCGCCTTTTAAGAATCCACCAACAGAAAAATAGGTGTCTTATGTATTTAAATCTTATGGAATCACACTTTTTTCTAACATATACAATGAACGCTCTACAGTTAACTTGGAGCAGGGATTGTTTTTGAAAATTTCCTTTTTATAAATGATAATTAAAATCTCAACTCTGAATTTATTTTTTACGAACATTTCCTGTCCTAAAGTCTAAACCATAATTCTTTACGGAAATTCCCTGTTCGAAAGTGAAAACTATAATTTTCTACGGAAATTTCCTGTCTCAAATTCTAAATTATATTTATTTACGACGTTTTCTATTACAATTCAGAAATTTAGTAACTCCCTTTTTCTATAATTTGGAGGAGGGAAGTTTCAAATTAGGCAGAATTTTTATTTGCAAGAAAGAAGAATTTATATTAAGAATTCAACTTACGTATATCTTCTTCATTTGTTGAGCTTTCATTGAACTCTTGGGTAACAGTCGGTTCGACATTCTCTATTTTATAGGAGACTCCAGCAAAATCTTTCGAGCATACTAAAAACAAAAAGAAGTCCAAATTAATAAAGATAGATATAAAAGTAAATTTATAATAAGTATACTCAATTATACTTTACATCCTTACATTGTAATTGTTAGAGAATGAAGGTACTTTCTTACCTCTGCAATTATTTGTTTCCAAAATGTCCGCCTGCGGTTCGAACTCAATTTGCGGGAAAATCACAGGCAGTGCTCCTGGTTTTAAACGTTTTTTGTTTCGACTATTGTACCAACAGAAGCTTTCTTCGGCGAAATGATCGGAACATAGCACATTATTTACATTGGTTATCAAACCTTCTCGGCCTATAATTTTTACCCATTCTTTACACAATGTCTCATCTCGTGGAAATCTATGTTACAACATATTCAAATTAAGACATCACTTGCGTATTCGTAATAAATAAAATATTTTTGCATGTTGTTCAGTTCTAAAGATTCTAAATATTAAAAGTGCGGCAAATTGAAAGGAGGTTATTTTTACTTACCTGTGTAAAATTATAGCATTTTCTTTATTGGTGCTCGCTTTCCCACAATATACACATTTGGCCGTATTCCAAACTAAAAGTACAAACGTAACTTGCATAAAACACTGCAGGAGAATAAACATCTTTATTGTTCTTTCCCTAAAACATTTGTTAACACTTATTACATTTGTTTACACTCCACCTTAACGAGGTTATTATCCATTGTGTATCGCGTGTTACGCATGCTCCGAACCAAAATTCACCTACCGACCGATGGCGGCGCTAAATACAAGAGCCTGCTTCAAGTGATATCACAGCATTTCGTATCCATTGTATATACCTGTATATATATGATTCAGTGGGCTTGTTGGTTGAGCCCAACTCGTCGCGCGTGCGCAGAGCTCCTCGAGCCAAAGTTGGGGCCCACTGGGCGGGGATTCGGATGGCGTGCCGGCATTCTGACATGACTGTTCCAGGCTGGAGGGTCGATGCTCTTTTCTTCTGTTCTACCTACGATGTTCGGACTCAGCCTTCTTAACGGCGATTCATTCAGCCGCCTCGATCTGGAGTGGATTCGCCGGCATGTACTCCAAACCCCCTCGGTAAGTCCCATCACTTCAATTATCTGGTGCTAATTTTTGTTATTTACCGCTTAGCTTTCTTTTTATTTTTGCTGCTTGGTGTCAATCATATCTGAGGTCGGGAACGCTCACTCAGAGTCAGTTTTCTTATTATAAAATCTTGTACCTTTTGCTCGCTATCAGTTTCTAGCGATGATTCAATTGTGTAGATTCACTAACTCATTCTCTAATGAATAAATATACTTGTTAGATTTTTAACTTTGACACTACTAATTATTTGAATCCGCGAACCCAACTACCTCATAAGTACTTAGCTTTCTTTTTGCATGTGCACTTTCAGGTACTTTTAAATATGAATATGGCGGATCCAAGCCGCCAGGCGTGGGGACTTTTTACCCACGCCTCGTGATGAGGTCATTTCCTCAGTTTTCTGCAGAGAAACTTCGCTTAAGATCCGCGTGGGATAATATTCCTTATTTTGTTGTCGTTTCAGCGGATCCACGGGACTTAGGCAAACGCCTCATTATAACATATTTTGTACGAAGCACATGTAAATAATCATTTATATTGCTACTTAGGGTCATAATTGACACCCTTTACATAGTGTACGATGCCGCACAGAATGATTCCGCCCAATAAATATATTTTGAAATTGTTAGGTTAAAAATGAAAATTGAAGAATTTTTAATATGACTTATTTTTTATGTTGGAAAATGAGAATTTTTAAAGATAAAATCGATTTTTGTTGTCACAAACTAATAAAAATTAATTCAAAGAGGAAATGAAAGGAAACGTTAGATATCTTTTTCGTTGGGACATGTCGAAGCTGCCAATTATAGTCTCTTCTTCTCTTTTCTTCCCTTTCTGATCCTTTTTCCTTTTTAATAAATTCTCCCATTCGCCATACATAACCGCGAAGAAAATCATTTGAGACTTCCCTGTTGATAAATTCTGATCTACCGATCTACAGGAGTATAAATTACGCTGAATTTTTATTTTTCGGAGTTCTTTGACTTCTAAAAACTCAGTTCCGATTCGTGTTATTAACACTAAAAAAATATCAGTTACTTCGTCAGTGCTTTTTACAATTATGTTCACCATAATAACTTTCCATTTGTTAACATTCTAGTGGCATGTATAATTAGAAATAATTAAAACTAAACCGCAGGACATATTTCAAAGCCGACATATTGCATATTCGATGCCCTTATGTTATCTTTCCGATTATTGTTGCTGAGAAATAATTCTTGCCCAGAGTTCAGTTTATTTCGCTGAGAAATATTATAAAAGGAAAAAGGGGACATTCTTTTACAAATCGTACATTGTTTTACAAATCGTACGGATTTCAGGAAAAAACATTCTTTCAAATTTTTGAATGACTTGATTTTTTTTGGTATCCTCTCATTATTTAAGCTGACGCCTGTATCGGGATTTTCATTAACAAAAATTTCTTTTTGTCTATATCAATTTTGAATTTTTATAAGGTTTAATGAAATGCTAAATTCTCTCGTACTTGAAATTCATTATCTCCGGTTTCATTAACTGAACCGATTCAGGTTTTGTTTTATTGCTCACCTTGTTATGCTAGCCTTTCACTTTAAACAATTTTTTCATATTTGCCCCCTCAACGAAAAAAATTTAAAGAAATACTGTAATATGCGCTACGTCTTAATCTAAAAAACGCATTTTTTTTAAAAGCGGAGAATTCATCACATCGGAAGATATTTAATATTTTCGAGCGAAAGTGTCTCAAGGAAGGCTAGTTGCGGGATGAGCCGAACACGATTGAACACGTCGCGTTCGCGACACGCACAACGCGCGCGATGTGCGCTCGAAAATATTAAATATCCTCCGATGTAATAAGGTCTCTACTTTTTAAAAAAATGCGTTATTTCGATTGAGATATAGCGCATACTACAGTATTTTATTCAATTTCCTTCGTTGAGGGGGCTAATATAAAAAAATTGTTTCAGCAATTAATTTGCTAATATCTTTATTTTATCAAGTAAACAAAAATTATGTTAATACTCATATTAAAAGCTAACATAACAAGGTAAAAAATAAAACGAAACCTGAATCGATTCGATTAGTTAAACCGGAGATAATTAATTTAAAGTACGAGAGAATTAAGAAATTCAACCAATTTTATCGAAAGCTTGAATGAACATATTTCTCTACAAAAATCCTCATACAGGTGACAGCTTATTTTTTGAATGGAACCCGTAAACAAATTTTCAGGTGATTCTAAATCCTAAAGTCAAAATAGGTTTGCGATTTGTAAAAGAATGCCCCATAGGTCTTTTTTGGGAACTAACACAAAACGTCAAGAACTATTGGACATGCTCACATCTCAAAATGAAGAATCTTCGGGAGAACCGGCATCTTTCTTCGCTTCCATGACGTAGGTCAATGTTATCTACACAGTTTTAATGAAATCTATGAAAAAATTTCTAGTCTGGTTTTTCGTGAAAATCGTGGTGCTTTTTCAGAACATACGCCACCAAGGTTTCACTTTTCTGGGCGTAATCCAGAATCTCAACCTTGGTGGGTGGACGGAGAATTTTTATAAATTACTTCAGACTCCATATGAAGACCTTTTCTGCAAGCTCCAATCTTTTTTAAAAGGCGTCGTGTTCATGGAACTCGACAAAAGCGTACAGCACTTCACCTGAAAAGGATAGAAACCACTGCGGTGTACTAATCTATTACGGTGTACACTGTACATAAATATTTGTTCAAGGTTTACAAATGTGAACATTCAGAGATTCGCAGTTCGTCCCCATTTCAAACCTATCACCTTTCTCCTTCTTAAAATTCGAAAATCTCCTAAGGGACCTGAAATCATTAATTCTGACCCTTATTCCTTGTTTCTGTGCAAACTTTCGATTGATTTTTCAAGAATCGAAACACAAGAGCTTTACATCAAAAACATTTTGATCTCAAAAGTAGCGCCCTCTATCACGGGAAAAGGAAGGCGCCTCCTTTGCCCTGGTACGGACACACCTTTGCTCGTTTGTATGTGCTTGTCAAGGTAAGGCAGGCGCATTCCTCCCTACACCAGCGGAGTAGCAGATCTTTGGTGTAAGCGAAGACTGCGAGTACAGCGCCCACAAAACTCTACGCGCGCATCTCCCTCCACCAGTTTTCTGCCCATCCTGCACGGCCTCCCACACACCTCCCACGCAGACTTAGCTATGCAAGGGCGGCCCTCGGCCAGAATCGGCAGTGTGTTCAGGGCTGGTAAACAGCTCCAACATTTAAATCTACGGTTGCAAGCTAAATGCAGGTCCTCTTAAGCTTGGCAACCAACTTTGAAGTAATCGCTGATACTGAAACGCTGCACCTCGAATCGAGTGGAATGCCATCTCTTGATCGCACCCCACCTCCTGCTGTCTTCAGACCTCCCCCCCCCCGCATTTCATTTCATCTCCTATCCCACTCACTCTTTCCCCTGTTCCTCTCACTCCTCCCCGCGAAACTCAAGCCCAAACTGCTCCCGACGAAATCCTTGACATTCCTTTCACCTTCTCCCCCATCAACCCGAATCCGCCCAATTTTTTTTTTTGAGATATCGTTGTGAAACGTTAAGGGGTTGTTACCTGACTTCTAAATTTCCTTAAAGAAAATTCTGGGTGTAGTGCGGCTTTCTAGCATGTTACCTCGATGATATTAAGCGGTGGCGCGCGGGTTTTAAGCTCAAAAAACGACAGCAAACGCGATTTTCGTTTTAAGTGTGAAGCGTACCATATATGGTACTGTGAGCTGATTCGGGTTAAGACACCCTCTTTCTCTAGCCGCCGACATCTCTCTCTATCCTCTCCACCCACGCGAGACACTGATGGGTGCCAAACACGATACTAGTTTAGTATAATGTAAATTCAGACTTAACGATAATATGTATTCCTCGCCTTAGTATTAAAATTACAATAAAACCTTAAACATGAATTCAGTTAAGTAAAAGGCATTTTACTCACTTTCCTTCATATCGATTATCGATATTCTGAGGTAGATTTAAGTTATAAGTTCTAGACTATACCGTTGGTTGTCCGCTAATTTCACGAGTCCACTCTTCCTCTCTCTTTCTCACCAGTATGGACGGATTTCAGGCCTGGGAGACGCTCACTAAAGCTAAGGACTGCACCCGTGTTTATTTTTCTCCACTGTCCAGCCTCCAAGAAAAGCCAAAGAGTATGGAAAAGCTGGGTAGATATCCACCATTGAGTGCATTTCTCACGTTACTCGAAATATCTTAGTATTACGACGTTCTGTAATAAAACATGGATTCTTTCGAAATTTCAAATAGGAAGTTTAGCAATATGCTCATGAATTCGACTTCTAGAACGGTAGAACTTTTACTGAGTTATATTCAGGAAAGGTATAAACCTTCTGACAGTTTCAAAGAGATTATTCGCGTTAGCCTTCCTCGCTGTTTTATGCCAGCGTTTTCCTGAAAATGAAAGGTATCTTTTGCAGGTAAAGAAAAACGAGAAGAAAGGTTTTTTGAGCGAAATAAAACCTGGTTAGAATCAAACTTTTCAGCATCTGAGGAAGCCTCTTCCTCACATATTCGAAAAACAAAGAACTTCGAGGAATGCTCTGATAAAACAAAAAAAGGAGAATTGGGGCAATTAAACAGCAAGTTTCTGGAGATAAAGTTGATTTGTTTTCTAATTGAGACACTTTGGACAACAAGACGGGGATTGAAATTATTGAAAAGGGATGAATGATGGGAGACGATGAATGATGAACAGCAGTCGAAAGTAAAGAGGCAATTCCATTCACTAGTGACGAGGCTCTTGCACTTTTTGTTGATTAAAAATTCACAAAACATAAGTACGAACTTCTAAGGAATCTCTTAAAAGACAAAAACGCAGATATCCTTGCACTGCACAAATAGGTCACGAATGCAAAAACCAATTGTTATTCACTGAGTACTGCAATACAAATTACTGATACAGGAGCCACAATTCGATTTCAAGATCTTTTCGATCATACTGCTGCGAGACTGTCAAAAGTTAAAGACGTAAAACCTGAAAATGTGAGGCATATAAAATTGATATCAAAATATGGTGGTGATGGCACGTCCGGATTTAACCCTTACAAGCATCTGCTCGAAGATTTTGAAAATTCTGATGAAAGTCTCTTCTTGATGTCCTTGGTTCCTTTTCGCCTTGAATGCGTAACAGATCCTTTGCTCGCCAGTGATTTGGGAAAATTCTCGACATTGTTCGACAAAAGATTGTGCGCCAATAATGTTTGAGTATGCTAAAGAAGCGAAATCAAAGATTTTACTCGAATTTGGCAATTTTGACAAGCAAATGAAAAGACTGAAACCAAGCAAAGTCGAAATTGATTGTTTCGTTTATTTTGTAAAGCACGAACTAATTGGCACAATGCTTGATGGCAGAGTATGCCTACATCTCACTGGAACATCATCTGCCGCTAGTCCAAAAATTGTAAACATCACCAAGTGAGGAGATACGACCGCGATTATATGTGAGTCGATGCTCACGAATCGCGATCTCTTTCTCGAGGAACTGATTCATTAGTCCAAGGTGCTTTTCATGCCTAAGTCCTTTTAGTCTGTTCAATCGGAGCAGGGGGGCCATCCATCGTAGCGATGGTACGCCGAGCCCTCCATCAAGGACTGACGAATGGATGTAAGCATTGGGGACATCTTGTGGCAAATTCAACCACTTTCTAATGGCCGATCTTATGACCAAATCGGTTCTGTTCAATGAGCCGATTAGAACATCCCCAAGTGCTAGTTGATGGTACAACTTGGGGATAACGTTACATTTCAGGGCAAATAACCGTTGTTGCGGTTTGAGTGGCGCTTTTGTTAATGCCTACAGACTAGCCCCAAGCATTTGCTGAGGGCTAATCCGGACTCTCCCAGCCCAATTGTAAAGTACCCCCAAGGCCATCCATTCATCACCACTCTTGATGGATCGCAACTTCCTCCCACCAATCTCGAAGGTGTTTTTGGTGTCAACCGTCATCTTCTTATCTCTTCCAGATGGTCGGAAGCCCAGTGTGAAGCTTTTGTCGATGTTAATTGACAGTCCACAACTGGTGAGGAATTCGTTGATTCGATATATTGAGTCCTGCAAACCTGCAGGTGTGCCAGCGTAAAGGTACAGGTCACCTACATAGGCGGATGCGTTAGCATGTTTCTCTCCGACTTTGACCCCCACATCTGGCGAAAGACGTTCTAAAAGTCTGTGTGTCATCAGGTTGAAAATGGGCGGGGAGAGAGGATCTTCCTGCCTGACAACTCGCCTAGGGTTGATCTTGTCGGAGGTCCATCCTTGCTCTTATAAAATCGTATACCCACGTCTATACACCCCCCCAATATATCGAACGAATTCCGACGGGACACCAAACGATCTCATACATTCCAGTAAACAGGGATGCGAAACTGAGGGGAAGGCCTGGGCAATATCAACAGAGGCAATATATAGAGGCTTTAAAGACCGATAGTGCTGTCTTAGTATCATGTCGAGCTGGAAGGTGTTATCCCTGCAGCCGTCCATGTTCCTAAAGCCTCTTTGCCTCTCGTCAATATTTAACCCAGTCTCCCAGCATGAACGCTATGAAAGCCCCTCGCCATTACCGATGGTACGGTAATGAGCCTGTATTTTTCAGGCAAGTTCTCAAACCCTTCCTTTGGAATAAAGATGGTGCGTGAAGCGAGCAGACACTCTGGTAATTCTTCACACCACATGAAGAGGTTATACAGGCACAGAATCATTCCCTTAGGAAAGCTTCTTATGTCTTTCTCGGTTAGTCCGTCCGGCCCTGCAGCCGTTTTATGGAACTTCCGTAATCGTTTAATCTCTTCAAGGGTAATTGGAACCCAAAGACCTGGCTTTTCTTCGGATCTATTCTGGATGGACATGGCCTCGGATTGCTGTGTAAAGACATTTACCCAGAATGGTTCCATCACCTCTTTGGGCGGCTGGATGGTGTTAGCCATGTCATAAATGACATTGTCTATACACGTTGAGCAATTCCTAAGCCACGTCTTCTGAGTCCTTGCATACTCGCTTCTACGACTTTCCCTTCGAGATTGTGGCGGAACTGGTTGCTTTGCGGGCCCATGATGTGCCAAGGCCGAACTGTAGGCAAGATGTTCTGCAAGTAAAGGGATATACGAGTCGACGTAGTCTCCTTAGTGTCAGTCCTCGTATCTCGACATATTTGGTACAGCTCATGTATATTGTAGGACGTGTTGTCCTGTGGGGGTGGCTCCAATTCGCGAAAAATCTCTGGAACGGATCCTTCTCTTCTTCCCTTTCTTCTATGGGAGAATCCAGAATGAGAGAGCGTCATCCCTGGCGTCTTATGGGTTGTCGCTCTACCATTCCTTTCCTTATTTCCGCTGCCGTTTGAGACACCATCTGTTTATACATGGCGTACCTCCTATGTCCTTTGGCCGACTCTAAGGATCTATGCGGAAATACCGCTTGTAGATTGATGTTAATTTTGATCCTTCGTCCATCCCTTTGCTGCTGCACCAACAATTCAGCCTCTCTCTGTGTAAGCATCCTGGTTTCCTCCTCAGTCCACCGTTCCTTCACTCTTTCGGTGTTTGTGGTTTCGTCCATCAACTCCGGGTGTCAGTGCCTGACATGCTGTCTCATACTGGTCCTTGTAGGAAAAACCTCACAACAACCCTAAAATTCGCATTGAATTAGAATCGGTTCGATGAGAATCTCCTTCTCTGGATGTTTCCACCTCTTATGTAACAAGAGACCAGTATTCGACCTGCATACTCGTATCTTGTCGCACCCCTCGGAATCGCATGGGAAACTCACGTCGCGACTCGAAAGAGCTGCTGCAGCAGGTAGCGACGAGCCAGCGGGCACGTCGTTATTAGATGGGAGGCCATACGAGAACACCCCGGTTTTTCCACTTCTTGAAGTAGGGCCGACTGAAATGAGATGGGGCGGGCTTGCAACTCTCCCATCTATATCGCCAATTCGCCGTTAACCCACCCTATTAACAAGAATAGGTGCCTGGGAACCTGTATAGGTGGCGTTTGGCTAACCCTGAAGGGCTAGTGTTCTCCCAAATACATGGGTCGAACACTCTCCCAGGAATCGCATCAGCTAAGCGGGGTCGCTACGCCCCGGCGGATAAACCAGAGCAACTACAGCAAGAGAGTCATAGTTACTCCCGCCGTTGGTTCCCGGCAAAATGTTGGTTCAGGAGGTTCCTGAACGTACGTAACGCGCGTAAGGCTCGCACCAAGGCTCGCCAATTGGCTACAGGGGCATGTTTTGGAGGAGCCAAGACATGTGGGATTTCTCCCTGTAAAATTGAAGCTGCTCTGGGCGGGGTGCTTGAGGTTGTGGGTCTAGGGACTGTTGGTATGAATACCGGGTCAGGTCGATTACTGGGACCCGGAAGAGGATCATTTGTTTCTAGGGGTTTTCTGAATAGAACCCGTGATGTATTTCTATTCGTCGGTAGGATCGATCGACTCCTTTCCCTGTGGGTTGAGGAGGTTGTATTTTATTCGCGCCCTGTTCCTATACGTGTGGGAGAGGGTGCGACGATAACCTGAGTTTCTTCGTTGTGGGGTTAGGGTGCGTCATTCTGGTCAGGCGCCACCAAGTTTTGAGGCTGAAACTCGGGAACTGAACGGGTTCGGGTAGCCATCGTTCGTGTGGATGGTCTACCGGGGACACGGCAAGGCGAGGTCGGTGAGCGAATTATTAGGGGTATCCGGGGTTTGTTCCCGATTCAACCGGAAATCAAAAATTGAAGAAAAATTCCGAACCGAGCTTTATGCTGCTGGACAAGTCGCAGCCAGGCTTGGTACCCGTCCATGTGTTGGACAAAGGAGGGAATGCCTCTCTCTCGTCCGATTTTGCTAAGTTTTTTTTTCTGTAGACGCACAAAAAAATGAAAAGATAAGGTCTGACGAGTAGGAAAGGGGAATAGGCGCATGCATATCCTTTCTAAAAAGTAAATAAAATCATAATAAGTAATACAAGTTTATTTATAATTCTCTAAAACTACTCTTACGCTCAAAAACTTAAAATATTATACAAATTATTCAATTATTGACTTTTCTTAAATTTTTCCTTCTGATTATTTTCTAAAATTACCTTCTTTATTCTTCATAGTCAATACTTTACAATAATGAATGTATTCACTAATAATTTTCTACATTTTTGATCAAAAATTAATTGTTTTCCTTTTTCTATAATTATTGTTCCTAGCAGGTTAGCAAGTATTCAGGAAAGGGTTATTTATTCCATTCTACTTATTTATTTATGATTCCGAAAACGTTTCCACTAGTTGAGATCCCTGTTGTTTACTCCACGTGCCAGGTGAGTCATGGGAAAAAGATAGGAACGTCAGACCGAGTCGGAGAAAAAGATGGAAGAACGCGCACGTGGGTTAAAGTGAGACAGACTACGGGCAGGTGATGGCTTCGCTGGGTGTACGTGACTTGCCGCATCTTCGGGATCATTAAATGCTCATTTACTAAATGGAGAGAGTGCCTAATGGGCTTGAATCGTTTCTCGCATGGTAAACAAGCTCGTTTAGTTGACATTATGGACTTGACATTTGTCACGTACACCATCCTTCAAGGCTTTAGCGAAAACTTGAGTGCAGGCACGTGCACGACGATTGTCGATCTTCCATGGTGTTGTCAATCGGCCGTTCGGCCTACAACAAATTATCCATAAATTTCCGGAAATTTTTGGATTGCTCCCAAAAATCTTTGGATACCTTTAATTTTCAAAAGTTCTCGTAGTTTCTGATATTAGAATATTTCAAAGATTCCCAAAAATTTTCGGTGATATTTGGTAAGTTGACCATGAATTTTCAAAATCTTTGGGGAATTTGTTTTTATTGTTCCTCAAATTGAAAATTCCTTGTATCTGTTACAAAAAATATCTTCACGCTATACATGCCTGGAAAATTGAACATTCTATGCATGTGTTACAGAAAGATCTTTTATTTGAGGAGCACATCGAAAAAAATTTTATTAGACGAAAAAAGAAACTGAGAATTTTTCTCAAATTTTTTGGACAACCGCAAGCACGTGTTGTACATGCGAAAACACGTTTTTCTTATGTTTCAGGGTAGTTCACGGCCCTCGATAATATTTTTGACTGGCAATACTCTGCAGGGTTATAAATATATTTTTTGAGATCACTCCATACATAATTTATAGGAAATTTGTTGAACTATTTTAAAAATCTATTATAAAACCTTGAAAGAAGAAGTTTTCGGCCCAAAGGGTAGTTTAAAACAATATTGTGTTGAATCAAAATTTTATTTTCCTACTTCAAATCTACTTTGATTCTGGAAACTACAAGGACATCAAAAATTCAATTTTTGTTTTTAAAAAGGGGTGTTCTTTTATTACTAGGGGTGGTTTTTAGTTTTTTCTACAGTTTCTTATTTACTCTTTTTCTTAAGGGCTATTTACGATTTTCAAGCTAAGTAGAAATAATGATTGATGTTTCACATGTGAAAATACGATTTTCTTACGTTTCGAGATAGTTTATGGCCCTTGAGGTTATTTCTACCACCAATATACTGCAAGGTTTCAAAAATATTTTTTTAAGATCACTTCACACGTAATTCATATGAAATTTGTTAAATTGAATTTAAAAATTTATAATAAATCCTTGAAAAAGTAGTTTTTGACCCAAAAGGTAGTTCACGACAACCATTTTAAATAAAAAATTTATTTTTCTACTTTAAATCTACACTGATTCTGAAAACTACAGGAACCTCAGAAATTAATTTTTTATTTCTAAATAAGGATGATTTTTATTTTATTCTGGAGTTTTTCATTTGATCATCACATTCAAGGGTCGTTTACGATTCTTAAGCAAAAAATAAGTAATAATTATTAATGTATTATATGTGGAAATACGATTTTTTTTAGTTTTGCGGTAGTTTATGGCCCTTAAGGGTATATTTCGACCACCAATAAACTACGAGGACATCGAAAATTAATTTTTATTCCGAAAAAGGGGTGTTTTCTAATTACTAGGGGTGCTTTTTAATTTTTTCCAGTTTTTCATTTTATGATATTTTTGAAGGGCTGTTTACAATTCTTGAACAAGGGAGAAATAATAATTATTGATGTATCATATGTAAGAAAATACGATTTTTCTACGTTTTGAGGTAGTTCATGTCCCTTGAGGGTATTTCTGACCACTCATATACTGCAAGGTTTTATATATATTTTTTCGAGATCTCTTTGTACGTAATTTATATGAAATTTGTTAAATTGAAACAAAACATTTATAATCAGACCTTGAAAGAAGTAGTTTTTGACCCAAATGGTAGTTTAGAACAACCGTTTTAAATTGTCAATTTTATTTCCCTACTTCAAAAATCTACACTTATTATGATATAATTACTGGGGGTGGTTTTTAATTTCTTTTACAGCTTTTTATTGTATCATGTTATTTAAGGGCTGTTTACAATTTTCAAGCAAAGGAAAAGTAACACAGCCACTCAAAACGAAATCGTTTTTCCGGTCTGGAGGTCAGACCATGCTTACTATATGTTTTTGGGGTCGCTGAATCCGAATCCAAGGTCCAAAAAACTCCAGCACGTCAGGATTCTAACATAACCTCAAAAAACCTCATAAACAATATTTTTCGATTCCGG
>JAUMHM010079314.1:0-13729 GCA_032362435.1 Melikaiella ostensackeni
CTTTCTATCCTTTTTTTCACCTGCAGATCATTTCCACCTCCCGCTTCGAACCAGAATCCCAAATAACAAAATTCCTCCACCATTTCCACCATTTCCCCAGTTCAATTAAGTACATGAATTTTCAACAAAAAATGGAATGGTAACATTTTTAGTCGAAAAAATGGATTTTGAACAAAACAAAATAAATAAGTTTTTGACTAAAAAAGATGAATTTCTAACAAAAGTCAAAATTGAATATTTTAACCAGACAAGATTTTAATTTAGAATGAAAAACAGTTCAACTCACCAAAAAGAGTCGAACTTTCAACCGAATAGTTGAAATCTCAAACGAAGCGGATAAATGTTTTCCCAAAAACATTAATTCTCAAACAAAAAGAATGATTTTCTACCAAAAAAGACGAATATGCAACAAAATACGCAAATTTTCAACCAAATGATTGAATTTCCAAATAAAAAGGAGATATTCTTAAACAAATAATCAAATTTCCAACTAAAAGGGAGATATTTTCAACCACCTGAATAGAATGAAATAATTAACTTTCAACCAACAATAGTTGCATTTGCTTATTGGTCTCTATTAACTCAGTTTGTGTTTAAGTGGAAAAACGAAAAAGGGATGAATTTTCAACAACGACATGAATTCTGGAGGAAAAATATAATAGTTAATATCTCAACCTGAAATGATTTTAATTAAAAATCAAAAACAGTTAGATTCAAACAAAAATGCGAATTTGAAAAGGAAGTTGATTCCTCGACAAAAAGAAAAGAATTTCTAACAAATATTTTCAAACAAGAAGTATGATTCTTCACCAAAAAGACGCATTTTCAACAGAATACATGAATTTTCAAACAAATAATTAAGTATTCTACTACAGAATATAAATTTGCAGCGAAAAATGGAATAGTTGAATTTTCAGTAAAAAAATAATTTTCAACTAAAACAAAAGGAATTTTTCCAACAAAATAGGTTTATCAAGGGTATTTGTTCTGAATAAAAAAAAACTTAACTCTCAAGAAAATAGTTCCGTTTTCAAGCAAAGAGATGAATTCAAGCCAAGAAAGTTAATTTTCTACCAAAAATACGAATATTCAGCTCTGGAAATTATTATTTTTCTTTCTCAAAGTGTTTCTACACTTCGGAAAGATTCACAACTTCCCAAAACCAGCAAGGAATGTTTTAGAAAATTTTGAAGCTCAGGGTGGGAGAAAATTTGCAATTCTTCTATATTTGGCTGTAAATTCAATCTCTATGGCTTTGGAAACTATTTTGCACACACATTCGTCGGAAATTATTTACACTTTCAGCACAAGCGGCACTAAAAATCATTGATGACTGAAATACAATAACTTGGTCGAAAAGAAAGCTAGACATTTTTTTTCAAATCACTGAGAAAACTTATGAAATTTCACGTCCAATCACTCCTAGTATAAATATTTCTTACTTTTTAGAAATTATATATCACGTGAAAACTTTTTTTTCAAATTTAAGAATTTCTCGAATTTTGTACCTTGACTTCAACTTGTGCGTCACCACCTACATATGAAAGATGGTGGCAAAAATCTTAAATTTGCAAGAACTGATTTTCAAAATCTAGACTTTAATTCAAATCAATCAAACTTCAAAAGTCTTTACTGTATCAAAAGATATAACTGAAAATGTTCAAGCATTTCTGCGTCAAGTTTCAATCGGCTTAGGCTGCGAAGGCGGCCGACGACAGCGGCTTAATCCGACTGAAGCTCGACATAGAAATGCTTGTACATTTTTAGTCATATCTTCTGAACCCGTGATGATTTTCAAATTTTCATTAGGCTCAAGTAAAGATGATATTCTGAAGATCTGGTCCTGTAAATTTCATGACACGAGTTGAAGTCGAGGTTCAAGATTCGAGAAATTCTTGAATTAAAAAAAAAAATTTTCCACGTGATATACCCTCTTTAGAAAGTCAGAAATAGCTCCACAAGGAGTAATTCAAGGTGGGATTTTGTGATCTTTCTCACTGTAAAACTATAGATCTCTTTTTACGGTATCATTTTTTGCATGTTCTGTTTTTGAATAGGATAACTTCATTCTGCTATTTTCAATGTGAAGCATATGACGTTAGAATTCCACCAGTGATCTCGTTTCAGTACCACTTGAGACTGTTTTGTTCTGAGTCTTACTTTAATACCTGGAATTAGCCCTGGAATAATTTCTTCCTTTTATAGTGCTAACCGTTCTTTTATAAATATGTCTAGCTTCATTTCCGAACGAGTTATCGTGTTTCAAAGTCATCAGTGATTTTTATTGCCGTTTGACGCTAGTGTACCTTCAAAAAGTGTTTCTTCAGATTTACGTAGCTCAAGTATTCTTCGAAACTTAATGATTTTTCGTTGAAAAAAAATATAGGAAATTCCTTCGAAAGCTAAGGTTTCAATGTTCAGGTATACGGTCATTCATGGCATAACAACTGACACTCGAAAACTCATGAAAATTCATGATGGGCTTGATAATCGGATCATTCTAATGAGCAATTTGCTGATCAAATAATAAATCCAAAGTCTGTATAAAAGCGTTGCATATCATCTTCATTTAATTTCGGGATCGAATTGATCAACCAAAGATCACATTGTTGAATAATAACTTTCTCTTCTTTTTTCATTAATAATCGTTATATAATTTCATATAATTTGATCAATTTCATATCCTTCAATCACAATCCTATTTTTCTCCGATGAAATCATACACTAGAGAGAAAAATATAATCGTTTATCTCTTCCATCCAATTTTCCATTGTTAAGTGCTGAATTAATGCGTATCTCAAGCGGAAAATCAAGCGTGAACATATACTCGTAATTGTAATATTAACTCCTGCCCATGAATGTTTT
This sequence comes from Melikaiella ostensackeni, assembly GCA_032362435.1. NCBI lineage: Eukaryota > Metazoa > Arthropoda > Insecta > Hymenoptera > Cynipidae > Melikaiella > Melikaiella ostensackeni. The sequence continues at coordinate 2,866 of JAUMHM010079314.1, forward strand.
AATATCCGGAAATTCTAGTACACTGATCTTTTTCTAATTGAGCCGATCCAATTGAATACGATGTGGGAATATGTCTGAATTCTTTACAAGTCGATCGAATTTTAAGATAGGTATTTCAAGCCCTTTAATTAGATGAAACCGACAGTTTTCCGCTACCCACCTGGTGTTTTTCTACAAGATCGACCTGAGACCGTACGGCACAAACATCGGTCTCACATTCCGTGACGTTGAATATCTTCGCGAGTCTGAAACATTTCCTGTTGAATCGATTGCACTCCTGACCCCAAAACGCGACTGCTAGTGCACAAGATTGCTGACTGATGCTTTCCTGTATGACAAATCTCCGCGATTTATTTTGGCAATCAAAATCCCTGACTAAGATGGAGTTTAAAAATACCAATCTAACTTTGAAAAGTTTTGTTTAAAGGTTTGCAATGCAAGAGCCACATTTTCTCTTGCGACACTGATTATAGAAAACTATTTTATTTAGTGCAGTAAGTAGAAACTAGTCGCAATTCATAGTTGTATGAAATATACGTTTTCTTTGATACTTCTCTTCTTTCACATATAAAGATTTTTCTCAAATTGGACCTGAATTGAATGCAGGACAGTAAGAACTGAAGTGCAGGAGATAAAAGTACTGAATGCTGTATATTTGCTTTCATTTTGCGATCGGTGAGCCTTTGGAAGAGAAAATAAAGAAGAAGTACAACGCAGGGTGAATATATTGACTCGAGTCCTCTGATTCTGCTCTCGAAGCGGACGCTCTACAAGCACTAAATATCTCGTATCAATCCGTGAGATCGAACATCCTATTCGATGAAATGCTTCCTATATTTCTAAAATTTCTAATAATGTCTAGCATTACCAAGAGTGCTCTACGTGACATTCAATTTCGCACTCTTGCATACAATATTATACAGACCGGATAATGAAATAAAACAAAAACAGCCATAGAAGAAAACGTGTGCTCTCAAAAAAGGATTTATCGTAGGGTAAGGGAATAAAAAACTTGATTGACTTGATAAACAACAAATTCAGTTGATATCAAACCATAGCAATGGTCAATAACAATCCCCAGCGACGGTCAGTAACAATCCCAAGCAACTGTTAACTAGAACTCTCAAAAAACGGTCAATAACAACCAAGCATTACCAAGAGTTTTCTACGGGATATGCAACTGCGCACTCTTGCATACAATATTATACAAACTGACTAATGAAATTCGAAGGATATGGAAATAAATAAACTTGTACAATTTGATCAAAATCAAATTCAGTTGATAACAAACCATAGCAATGGTCAATAACAATCCCCAGCAACGGTCAGTAGAAATGCCATCCAACTAATAACTAGAACTCTCAAAAAACGGTCAATAACAACCACTAACCAGCAAACACGTGCTGTAACTGTTCTAGGTCATAAAAGGAACAGAGATCTATAACAATTGATACAGGATGGTACTGTTGTAGAAAAAAAAGGTAACAGTGTTCTAGAACATAGTGACACTATTGTGACAAAACTGTTATAGATTTATGTGACGGCAATGTTCTGTGACAGTTGTCATGGAAGTATTGTAGAGCAAACCGATCACAAACGTTCTATAACATTTGTGTCAAGTTTTTTATAAAACTGTGCGAGAACGGTGTTACATCGAAGTTCTCGAACTCTGTTACGGATGTCTCCTAGAACATATTAGGAAAAAAAACTGGGACCTCTTACAGAACAATTTTTTTCTTAACTGACCTAGAACCAACCAATCACAGGCATTCAATAAAAATTTGTTCCCACTTCGTTCTAGAACTGTGCCGTCAGAGTGTTACATCGACGTACTATAAAACACTTTGACAATTAATGTCTTTGAATTGACTATCAAATGAAATATTTTTGTCTTCTATAACAGAAAAAATAGAATTATACTACCGTAATGTCTTTTATAAACACAATTTATTTGAAAAAAGCAACGCAGCAGTAATTTTGTAATTGTGTTGAGAACATTAATATTCTTTAGCAGAACACATCTTATTTTTTCATACTATAACAGTTTTTCTGTATAGTATTTGTGTGAGACATTTAAGTAAATGCGAAAAGTTGTCTAGAAATACTTTAATTTATAATAATCCAGCCGCCAATAAAACTTCTGTGTATATGCATTGAGGGGCAACTTTGGCTTAAGAAGTCGAGAAAAGACCCCTGAATATGTTACCAGTTTTTAAGTAATAGCATTATAAACAATTCAATTTACACTAAAATGAACATTTTTCTAGTTAGATATCTCAGTACCTATCAGACCCAAAAATTTCAAAGAAAATTTAAACAGCTTTTCAAGGAACATACTTCATATAGGAAAAATGATTTTTTGATCGATTTCCTTCTACTTTTGTTGTTTACACTTTTGCACAACAGAATATTCACTTAAATCAAAAAAATTTCTTTTTCGTCTGTGCAGGACTTGTCTTAAAAATCCATTTGCATTTGGTTCGAAATTGTTTGGTCTAACTGGTACTGAGATATCTACCTCCAAACATATTAATTGTATTTTTAATTTGATTGTTTTTAACGATTTCACTTGAAAACGGTTAATTGTACAAAAAAGTGACAAATCTAGAAATTTTATATAGTTGTTCCAGAATTATTATAGAACGTGCATAACAGATTTCTGGAATTGATATAGAGTTGTGAAAGAACGTGCAAAACAGAGATTTAGCATTGTTCTAAAATTGCTACGAAACATCTATGACCGAGTTCTAGAATTGTTCCAAAATTGTTACAGAACATGTGTCACAGAGTTTCAGAACTGTTACAGAATTGTTACAGAAAATGAGGGATGACATAGTTACTCGCTGGGTAGTAACCTGTTACTTACCTGATCTGGAACATGATCTTTTCTGTTCTACAACAGTTACAGATCTGTTTTGTAACCATTTTTTCTGGGTAGCTACTTCTAAGAACGGAATATCAAAAGAGCATATTTGAAAAGCAATAATAACAATCCCTTCCAACAGTTACTAATAACCCATAGCAATGGTTAATAACAATTCACATCAAGGGACTATAATAACCCCTGGCGATGGTGAAACAAAAACTCTCAAAAAAACCAACAACAACTTCTGGCAATGGTCAATAAAAACCACTAGTAGCGGTGCATAATAACTCCTAGTAGCAGCTAAGAACAACTCCCAAAAATTGAAGATAACATCAAATTAATAACAAACTTGAGTAACGATCAATGATAATTTCCAGCAATGATAAATGACAACCCTTAGCAACCGTCAATATTAGTGTCTTAGAACAATAGAAAACAACTCCTTAAAAAAGACCAGTGACAATTCCAAGCATAGGATTCACAAAAACCCGTAGAAACCGCTAATAAAGAAAACGGTAAGCCGTGAATAATAAGCTGTTGAAGCCGATACTAAAGACCCCAATAAGCAGTCAATCACAATCCTTAAAAAGGCTTAGGAAAGTTTCAATTCACATTCATTGGTAATCATTTCGTTGAAAAGTGAAAAATAATTTTTTCTAATTGGACGTCAAGAGGAAAATAGAACAATTCGTGAAGGAACACGGACTTTAGCTCAGTCTTCTGGCCAAGAAATTCCCATCCTCTAAAGTAAATATTATCTGTTGATCCCTTTACAAATAATTTGCACATAATAGCATGCTTACATGATTTCATGGAATTTTAAAATTATTGTCCTTGTAAGGGATCATTTCTTTATAAAATGAAAAATTATTTTGGTTTAAGTAAATGAAAAATCATTTTGGCTTATGTAAACAAAAAACTCAATTTTATACTGAAACTAAGCTCATGTTATGGACAATAGAAATTGTAGCTCGAACCTATCAACATGATTCAACAACACGTTTCTCTAAACGTTTTCAAAATATGGATTACGTCAAGGAAAAAAATGAAAAAAATTGTATACAGGCACGTACTTGCTTGAAATGTATGAGTCGGCAAATGAACAAATAAAAAGTTATTGACTGCATGATCATTTTTTTTTAGCAAAGATTATATGTTTTTGCGTCCTCATGTATGAAAATAATTTCTAGTTCGAAAATTGCTATCATCTGATATTCACGAAAGTTCATAATCAAGGAAAACACATCTCTATACAACTTACTTATTTGCATACAATTTTCGTAGCAAGATGGTACGCTTCCAAACAATGAGCAATTTAAGATAACATTTGGAACGTATATTTTAATACATGTTTGTGTTGTTCCTGTTTGCTAGAGTCATATAATTTTTTAATTAATTCACATACTTCTCGTGGGAATGAAGTTTTCCATGCGAAAAGGAGTACAGGGAAATTGCGTATACTCACTTTGCATTTTGGTTGGTAATCTTGCATCTTGTCTATGTAAAGCTTATCGCCATAATTGTTGTCAAAATGTACAGCAGTTTTTTGTGAAAAATAAGATTTATGTAAGCATGAATATTGTGAATGTCAATTATTTCATAATTTCATAACTTATGTAATTGAGCAGGAAGTTATTTCTGACTCATATTAGTGGAAATGCCTTAACAGTGAAGCCAATTTATGTTATGTATATAGATAAGGGTGCCCAAAAGAAACTGTGTTTTTAAATTTTGCGAATACTGCTGTCTAAATTTTTTCTTTGGTGAAAGAATACTGCTATAGATTGATATAAGACCACCCTTAACCGCATAAAATTCGTATTCTCTCATAAATTTGATAAAAAAATTTCTAGTTTCGCCTAAATATCGTAGAAAGTGGCCAGGGAAGGGAATAGAATGAAAAAGTATAGAAAAGTTGAAAGTCTTTCTCCATAAATTAAAAAGCACCCCTTTTTTGAACAAAAAACGAGTTTTTGAGCTTCCTACAGTTTCTATTGCAAATATTATATGAATTTGAAACAGAATAATCACAGATATTATTCAAAGATTATTAGCTACAAAAAAGATGACATAAGGCAGCCTTAGTGGTCAAAAACTACCCCTTTTGAATTTTTTATTATAGATTTCTCATTTAATGAAAAAACCTTTTATCAGAATCTGTCAAAAAAATATGTGTGAGGATGTATGAAAAAATATATAAAGATACGATGCATTTTATGAATGGGTAATAACAACTCTAAGACAGAATAAACGACCACTAAGCATGAAAAAATTATATTTTCTCGTACAATGCATAAAAATAATTTTACTTTTGTCTACAAATTGCAAACTGGCGTCAGAAGGGGTAAGAAAATGAAAATGTGCAGGAAAATGGAAAAATACCCTCATAAATTAAAAAAACTCCCCTTTTTTCAAAGAAAGTGTTACTTTCGTCTACGTTTTGCAGTAAAATACGGTATTTTTCCAAATTTTTCTTGGGCCTTGTGCCAATGGTTTTTATTCAGAAACTTCATTTACCTTATGCTCGTCACTTGTTGTTTATTCGTCTGCTATTGATTTATTGTCTTCATTTTCCTAATTTCTATTGTGATGAGTTACTAATGACTGAAAAAAGTAAAAGCATATGTAAGATCGCATCAATTGTAGAACCTAAACAGTTTTTAGAAGAAAAATTACCGGCAAATAGGGAAATGCTAAGTGTTTTTTTTTATATAAATATAAGCAAAGCTCCAAAAAAGGTGTTCGAGAAAGTAGTAGGTAAGTAAACTAACGACGCCATTTATTAAAAATTTTTGTTGATATTTCTCATAATTCCAACTTTTATGAATTTTATCTGCTTTAGATAAGTTATTGAAGAATCAAGCCATTTTTTGGGACAAAGCTGGTATCCCAAGTCGGAAGAAATATCACAGTGTTCATAAATATGGAAAATTGTACAATGAATTGCGCTCTTTATTGTATCATGCAGATAGGGATGGTGAAATCCACAGAAGGAGAGAATCAGATTTCGAAAATGGACTAGAAGAACTTTTTGATATAAAAAATGCCAGAGCGATGGATATTATTGAAAATGATCAAGTTGAAGATTTTATTTTGTTACATAAGAGGAAAGACAAAAATAGCAAGTCAAAATGGAAAAAAGCCGCGAAAAGGAATATGTCTGAGACAAATTTGGACGCTGATTTATCTTAATCTTTCTTCTCTTCAGTCGAATCTGAATATTTCAGTAATAATAAAACTAACAAAGAAAATCGAGGAGAAAAAGTATATTTTTTATATAAATAGGGAGCTCAACTCGATGAAAATAAATATGACTAAAAAGCGTATCATTAATTTGTTTGTTATGAGATTCTAATTGGGTTCCACAACCTTCTAGTGACAAGGAAAAATATGATGAATTCGGAACTTTGCAGAATTCTAGATGGAGTTAAGATAACTGACAGAAATACAATGTATGTTATAGCGCAAGTTTCAAAAAGCCTAGGTCATAATATACAGGTAAGTAAGTTTAGTTAGCTTTCAATGATGACGAAATTATATTGTAATAATTGGAAAAGTGAAGAATTTTATTATTTATTTTGTTTCAGACAAATTCAATTTAAGTAGGAGTAAAATAAGTAGATCAAGACAAGTGAAACTTGAAATACATTCAGTTCTTTCAAAGAAAGTTTGAAACATGAGAAAAGATTGCCCCAACTACAATCCGGAACTGGTATCGCTCAGGCAACTGCAGTGGCAGACTTAGTCATGCAGTGGAATCTGGACAATCGCATCGTAACTTTAGGCTTTGATACATGCAATACAAACAATGCAAAACACTTTTCAGCTGCGTGGGAAAAATCAAATCACAGTAAGTATGAAACTGGAATGGTTGACAGTGTTTAGCTACCGAACTTCGATCGGAGAGGAAAGATCTCATTGAATTTGCTACAACCCAATTGGAGCGAAAAAAACAACGACGTGATGATTGTCGAAAACTGTTGGAGTTGACGACGATTTTTTTTTTTGGGTGGAGTCCCACCACGTTGTGTTAGCTTATTAGTACCTGGAGCAATGCACCACGCTAAATGGATGGGCGCAGGTATTTATGGTTTGAAAATATGATTGTTTCGTGTTCAATATCCTTTAGGCACTCAAACTGTTGGTTTAAGAAAGCTGTGTTTCTTTATCATCAAAACCTACTTCCGGACGTGGTTTAAGGCTCCTTTGGCTGTTGCAGCTCCTCTAAATGACTTGAACTTAATAAAGCGAATAGTTAAGTACAGGTTAGTAGACAAGACTACTTCTGAGAACGCTTGTCATAAGTTCGCTGGACATCTCTGGTACGTATCGGAAGAACTAGTTGCCTTAGCACTTTTCGATTCGAGAATATTAAATGATCAGAAGAAGTAATGATAAAAGCGAGTAGAACGAAGAAAAGCGCAGAAGAACCACTAAAACATCTTCAAGAACAGGACCTTAGAAAATTCGTCAAATCTGAAATCAAAGACTTCTTTTCTTCCAATACGCTTCGTTTCTAGGTCAAAAAACTTGAAGAAGAGTCACAGTTGTTTTTTCGACAAATGAAAAATGTTTGGGGGGCGAGCCCGCAAATCAAAGGAACTTTAATTTTTTTGAGCCACCCTTATGTATATTTTACGGACAAGGTGCAAAGTAAAGCAAGAGTGTTTAACTATCAGAAAGTTCATGTTCTGTCAACGTTTCCAAAATATGGATTACGTCAAGACGAGAATAAAACAATTTATATAAAGACACGTAATTTAGTTTAGTCATCTGGCTAAGAAATGTTCATCCTATAAAGAAAATATAATCTGTTGGCCCACTTACGCATAATATGCATTTAATAGCATGCTTATATAATTTTATAGAATTTCAAAACTATCAGATTAGATTGCCCTCTGGTACAGTTTTTTAGGGCCTGAAAAGAAAGAACGAGTTCGTTAACCAGCCATTTTTGATTAACGGTTCTTATTTTATACATCGAAATAGTATTTGAATAATACAAAATTTCATTTTCCAGCTAAATTATACAAAATGTGAAAAAAATGTTAGAAGCAGAATTGTTCATCTTGAAAACTGCTACAAATTTTCATGATACTTTCACTTTGGTAAGACGCATAGTTTTTTCTCATCCTGAAAACTGTTATTAAAAAAGAAATCCACTATCCAGTAAAACCTTACGAGATACGAAGAAAATATTTCATGACGAAATTGTTCATCTCAAAAAGGCATACAAATTTGCTCTTTACTATTTTTTGATAAGACGTATGGTTTTTCTTCTAATCGTAAAAGTTGTTATTAAAAATAAGAAATTCCACTTCCCGGCCAAACTATATGAGATACGGAAAACATTTCTCAACATTAAATTTTTTATCCCAAAAAGATCTACAAATTTTTTCGAAACTTTCTTTTTCGATCAGACGCATAGTTTTTGTTTTAATTGAGACAAATTTTATCGAAACTAAAATATTTTATTCTCTTTTTTCATTGTTTTTCATTGTTCATCTAAAAAAGGTCTACAAATATTCTACGAACCATTTTTTGATACAACGCATAGTTTTTGTTCAAATCGTGAAAAATAACATGAAGAATGAAAAATTCAAATTTTTGGGAAAACGACACAACATACAACAAAATGTTTGCTGACAGAATCTCTGTCTCCTGAAGTAAATAATATTTGTCGACCCATTTACAAGCAACTTGTATATAATGGCACGCTTATATAATTTTATAGAATCTTATAGAATTTCACAATTATTATTCTATGTCACAATTAGAGAAAAGCGTTTGGAAGGTAATGGAAAAGGGCCTAAGCTGCGAAGAGAAATAGTCATTATTTCAGAAGTAATTTATTGCGACACAATAATGATTGAATTGTATTTTCGCAAAGTCTTCATACAAAGTTGACCAATCACCAAATAAAATCATAAAATGAATGTAGAAATTAGCAAGTATTAATATTGTACGCTTAGAATGCAGCCTAATCTTCGCAAGGACAATATGCCGAAGGTGTAGGTTGCGGACATGCACCGTCTGTCAGTGGTTTGATAGCTGAAATAATTAATGATGTTTACTATTATTCTGGACAACTGTAAGGGAAGCTAAAGTATATTTGTTTACTATCTTATAATAATGATTTCTAGATTCTTGAATAATTTTAATTTCTATTTCTATATGCATGCTGTAAACTTATGAGAGTTCGGCTTGAAGTTTCAGTTAACAGTTTTGAAATTGCTATCATTTGATATTTGAATTAATCCATAATCAGTGACAATATTTCGCTGTACAACTTACTATGCTCTGATCCCAAACAAACTTGGTAGCACTGTATTTCGTTTACATTAATCTGGCATTGTATTGTATTGTTGGGAGCGGCTATCGTAAAACACATTTTATGGAATCCTGATTTCTGAAAGCATATAATTTTTTTATTGATTTACATTTTTCTCGTAGGAATAAAATTTTCAATGTAAAAAGGAGAACAGAAAAATTATGTATACTCACATGGCATCGATTTTTGCAACCACCCTGCCTTCTAAGGTAAGTCTAATCGCCATGATCGTTGTCAAGATGTACAGGAATATAATGTAAGAAATAAGATTTATGTTAGCATAAATATTGTGGATGTCAATCATTTCATAATTATATTATTTATTTAATTAAGCAGAAAGTTATTTTGGACTATTATTGGTGGAAAACCTTTCATGGCAAAGCCAATTCATATTGTGTATATGGGTATTTCTCCATATAAAGATCAATCTCATTTCCCCTTGTAAGATTTGTGCTAATATCTACCTGTATTGAATTGTTTTTGAAGTTGGTGAAATTATTCACTTTGATAACATTAGCCAAAAGCATAAAAGGGATTCAGATTATTTTACGTGAAAAATTGATTAAACAAGCGTTAAATACGTGAAAAATGACCTTCTCTTGATCTCCATTTTCAAGTTGCTGAATTTGAGAAGGTTTTCAAGACCAAGGTTAACAAAATAAAAATCTTCACTATTCTCTTTTGAAGGTACAATACCGACGGATATTATGGAACAATTAGCTGGGTTACCTGTTAAAAATTAGCTTTCAATTTGAAAAGTGATAGCATGTCCATAAAATAGATGAAAATAATGATAAGAATTTGGAACCTCATTAAACTCGACGTTAAATGAGGCCTAGTGGAAGTACTTTGGCCTTGCGGTTATTGAAATATCACATAAGAAAGACAAAGATAAAATTGCAATCGCAAAGAAACTTTGTACATCAACTTCAACACTTGGCAAAAGCTAGGGAAATGAATTTTATATTTTACGAGAGTGATCTTGAGGATTTTGCCTTTCATTTGAGCCATTGAACATTGTCAAATCTTCACGAATTTACAAAATAATAATTTTTTTGAGCTAGTATGCTCAATTTAAAATACTTTACCGCAGTGTGGTTTGACGGTGCGGTAATGTATTTTATTCAACATCTGCGAGAAATATCTAATTTTCGGCCCTGTTCCGAGTGGGGAAAATAATACATTACCTGATTGCTGACGATTAGCATAAGTAATCAACATGTTTCCCCACTAGTTCAATAATGAAATCTCATTAATTCACTATTAATAAAGTTTTGAAACGCGAACTATGTTGGTAACACTGCTCAACACTGCCATCTTGCCATAACCTCAAAATTAAAACCTGTTCCTATGAACACTTCAAAAGAACTCTGAGGGCTGTATTTGCGTTAATCAATCAGGTAAGCTATTATTTTCCCTCCTTTTAAAAGGGCCGAAAAATCACATATTTCTCGCGGCAGTAGAATAAAATATTGTGTACGACTAGAAATGGTTTTAAAAAACATTAAACAAATATTTTAAACTCAAATACTTAAAAAATTTCTCATTCTAGCAGCAATGAATGTGGTATTGATGTAGAGAATCGCCCATATCCTTTATATGAAAACAGGTAACCTCCATATTGGTAGTAAAATGGTAGTAATGTAGCAATGTAGTAATCGTCGGGC
>JAUMHM010079342.1:0-13728 GCA_032362435.1 Melikaiella ostensackeni
GTTGAGTTTTGGGCTTTGTGCCCGTAAGGACATTTGTTCAGGGTGTCGAGACGCGTAACATATAACAAATTCAGTTAGATTGACCAAAACCATTCTTTCGAGTAGAGAAAATGGCCAAGCCAACTTGTAGAGCCGATACCCTTATTATAATGACTTCGGCGGGACTTATCTTGGGACTCTTTGAGTTTTGGGCTTCGTGCCCATTGAGACATTTGTTCAGAATGACGAGACACATAACATATAAAGAATTCAGCCAAATTAACGGAAACCACTTTTCCCATAGGCGTGTTACGGGGTCCTTTATCTATTAATCCCTCAAAATCAAGCTTGAGATTTTTGGAAATCAAACTCATTTCTTTAACATCAATTGACATTTTTTAAATCTCTTGAAACTTTTTGGAATCTTTCAAACTAACTTAAAATCTTCAAAATCCTTTGAAATTTTTTGTGTTCCTGCATGTTCCTTAGAATTGCTGTAATTCGCAAAAACACTGTCGAATGAAATTTGATATAGTCCCCAAAGTTCTGTATAAATTCATTAAAATGACTTAAAATCTTTTGAAATCTTTGGAAACCGTAATATTCTATTGAAAGAAGTAGGAATTATTCGAAAACCTTTGAATGTAATTGAAATTGAACTTGTTCATTGAAGTTCTCTGAAAAATATCGTTTAAGTCCCTGGAAATCCTTGAAATCCCTAGAAATCCTTGGAGATTTGATAAAATCCTATGAGTCTTGTGAAATTCCTTAGAATACCTTGAAATCCCATGAAATCTTTGGAACCACAAGAAATTGATTGAAACTTCATTTCAAGTTCGATTCTTTAAAAATAAACCAAATCATATTTCAGTCATACTGTTTCAAATTTCAAAGCTCAATAGATGAGTATCTAGTAATTTTAAGTTTGAAGTGTTCAGAATTGAATAATTCGAAACGGAAATCATTTACAAGCGCACAAATTTAAAAGACAAGGGTTCAATTCAATAATTTGAAATGTAATGCACTTAAAGTTTAATAATGTTAATTGAAAACCTGAAAGTGCTTGAAATGTTGATTTTCTTTAGAGTGTAACATTTGAAAATATTTGGTTTCAAATTGGTGTAATTTCAAAATAAAAGCCTTGATTTTCCATCTATTTTAAATTGAATATCGTTCGAAAATTAATTTTATCAAATTGAAAGAGATTTGAAATAAACAATTTGATTTAATCACATTTGAGAGTAAAATACATCAAATTGAAAGTTTTTAAACCTGAATAATAATAATTGTTATCATTATTATTACTATTATTCTTATCATTCAAATGTTTCAAACTGAAAAGTCTCAAAAGGAAAGCCTTAAATGTGAAATTTCTTTTATTGAAAACATAAAGAATTGAACAGATTCAGATTAAACCTTCAAAAATGGATAATTTTGAAAGAGGCTCAAATTTTATAATGCTGAAACAATTAATTTCCGGACTCAACAATATATAAATGTGAACGGCTTCAAGAACATAGAAAGCTAAATGTATGAAATCCTTTCATCCAAAAATAATTAGGATATAAACGTCCGTAAATTTAAAGCTGATTTTATATAGTCAAAAGTATGAAAAAATCATAGTATTGAAAATAGCCAAATAACATCTTTACAATTTATGATGAAAATTCAAACAAAAAATCTTTTTGAAATCCAAAATACTTCCATAGAATGAAAAATTATCAATATAATTTATGATATTTCAGTCTTAATTTTACATTTAATTTCGTTCGTGCATATATAATTTTTGAATCTATAGGATTTTATGTTAGAAAGAGACTGAAGTGAGTCCAAGACCTGAAAGTTTCAAATTCCAGAAAAAAGTTAGATTTGATATTTTTCTCTGTTAGAATAATATTTTTTTCGTAGGTTTCCGTGCATAGTTAGGAATTTAAAAAAGCTCTCCCAAGTTCAAATCTATGCAGTATGTACGATATAAAATAAAATATTATTCCTACAAATGAAAAATATTATTTTAATCTTTTTTGAGAATGGGAAATTTATGTTCCGGTATCTATTTTTTGGTATTTTTTCATTTTCGGAATTCATAAAATTTGGCAATATTATTTCATTCTGTAAAAGCAAAAGTTATATAAATTATTATATATTGAATGAAATGAATTTATTTATTCTTTCAATTAAAAAATAAAAGAATAAATAAAAGGATGAAAAGATATAAGAGTAATAGAATCACATCGATTAAAAGCAGAATCCAGAAAAATGTCAAACACTTTTTTTACTGAACGAATTGGAATTTATTTTCCAATTCTGTTAGAAATGTAATCACAGGATAAATCTCTTACGTAACCTCGTAGAGTGTTGAACAATTTCAAATTCCATTTAGGAATTATAAAACACTCTGTAATCTTTATTACTTCACATATCTATAGTTTATTCTACTTTGCATTTAATCTTATTATTGATTTCAACACAAGCTGTTTAATAAAATCATCAGAAAACTAAATTTAATGCGATATAATTGTTTGGTTTGCGAATTTCGATGCACGAAGTATATCAAAATTTAAATTCATTTTCGTTCTTCTTTATGTACTCAATTCGAAATTGTTTGTATAAAAAATGCACATATCGTGTACAAAGCAACGTGTATTTCCAATTAAATATTGCACATATTGTGCACAAAGCGACGTATACTTCCAATAAAATATCGGAATGTGATTCAGAATGGAATTTCATGGAACGGAAATGTGAGCTACGATGTTCACATCCGACGATGATCGGCTGTTTACATTGCATGAACCAAATACACATATAGGAAATTAAATCTGCGAAAAAAAACCGTTTGAGCACTTTTTGTAGATTTTTTTTACATACAGAAGAAAGGCAATTTCTACCATTGTGGAAATAACATGAACGTTTCAATGTATATTAGTGTTCCCAGAATAGAAAGGTTTTAAACGATCCTCACTTCCGAAAAATTGCATTCAGATTACCACTTCAAGTCGAGTCGGTTCGCAACTCAAGTGCAGTTGAAAATTCTTTCAATTATTTCAACGTGTTTATTTTGAAATCTTTCTTCAATGCATTTTAAAGCTTTTCTTGAAGTACTAAATGACAAAAATACGCTCAACTCTGGATTTTAGTCACCTATATTTAAGCCCTTCCTAGAATTTCCGCAAACTCGCATTGAGTGATGAGGGAGTCCAGGGAGCTGAGACAACAGGCCGCTGTGAGCTCAGCAGAAATTGTGCAGTTCCGTAGCCACAAAGCGAGCAGTTCGAACACTCGCGTGCATATTTCGCATTTATTTTTAAACACATGTACGAAATTCTCTTTCCATTAATTAGTCTTCGTTATTTAGAAAGATCCATCCTTCACGGTAACAAAAATCTACATTTGTACAAAATGCAGTCAATGAATATTAGGCATTTCTACTGGAAATGGTTCAAACGGCCCTGACTGCTTACATCACAAAAATTCTTGAAAGGGAGTCACGGCCATTGCAGGCTATACCCGAATCTGGACATAAATCCAGAGTTGAGTCTACTGAAAATTCATGATTTTTGGGAAACCGACGGAAATTCTGAAGAGTTTCGTAAATTCAGGAAAATTAAGGGAAATTCTTGCAGCTTTGGAAAATCTAGAAGACTTTTAGAGGGCAATGAAAGTTAATGGGAGTTTCAGAGCTTGTCAAGTTTTCTTCAGGACTGAGAGTTCTTGTCACATTTCTGAAGTAGTGAGTGGTCCTTTCTCATCTTGAAGACCAAACTGCTGGAGGTTGTTGACCTCCTTAGTATAAAACACAAACCGATCATGACTCCTTTGGTTCTGGCCTTGTTTTCATGCTTTCCTTTGAATGACCAAAGTTTGGTGGGACTGAAGTTATGAATGGACACACGGTTTGGACATGATTTTATACCCATAGAAGACGAGACTTGCATCAAGTTGGTAGTTGGCTGTAAACTTTGAATAACAGACAATACGAATAGTAATGCAGCATCTGATAGGATTGACACTTTTGTTGACGAAAGGCGTGCCCTAGAAAGAGTTTCAGACGATGAACGGAGAGTGGATGTTTGTCATGCTGGAGGTTTAAGTGATCTTAAGGAAATGGAATTGCGGGATACAACGAGTGTAAAGAAGTTGGGTATTTTACGAGTATGTGTACCTGGAACAAAGAAGAAGAGATATCAGATGAGAAAGATTGGAAATGGTCTTGAGCTGCGGTCAGGAGTGAAAAGGAATTACATGGTAGCCAAGGAGTCGGCCTGATTATGAATAAGAGAACGAAGCAGCATGTCAAAAAGTATGAATGTATATCTCCTAGTTTACTATGGGTTAGAATGTAAGTCGGAATTATAGAGGTATTTATTGTACTATGCTCAACTCCAGTTAATGCTGACACTAGTGACATAAAAGATATTTTCTGGGATTCGTAAAATGATATTCTAGGTACTTGCGATCCTGGAGAAAGAACCATCTTACTTGAAGATATGAACAGCTGGGTTAATCTTCAACGCAAGTATGAACAGGGTACTTGGTTATTTCGCAGAGCCATAAACGAACGATAACGGGAAGAAATTGATCAGCTTGTGCTTAGAAAAATTCTTGTATATCACAAATACTTAGTTCAGGCATGAAATAATTCACATGTAAACTTGGTGCAGAGGCGGAAGCCACAGTATGATTGGTTTTGTTGTAACGGATGAGAGAAAACTCGAAGACAAAATTATATAAGAAAAGTGTAGCATGATAGTATCCTCAATAATGCATCTAAATTGTGCGACACTGCGGTTGTGAAAAATAAGTCTGGACTAGTCGAAGAAAGCAAAAAAAAAATGGAAGCTGAAGAAAATGAAAAAATGTAAAATGATTCTAAAGGAAAAAAGAAATTCTTTTGAAAATGAGTTAAGAAGATTAGAAAAGAAGGTACTAGCACTGAGGTAGTCGAAATTGAGAATGCTGATAGTGAAATGGTATGGGATACGGACAAAGTGACAGACTGAGTTAGTGATTTTTTCAAGAAATGTTACTAAGGTCAGGCTATGGACCATAATAACTGTGACACAGGAAAGTATACTTTAGACAGTCCCATTATAGGTGGCGAAAAAAGAATCGATATCCGCGACATTATGTCCGCAATGAAGAAGCTGAAGAATGATAAGGATGCTGGTGTGAATAGTATCATCGCTGAAATGTTCAACAAAAGGTGGCAGATAATTGTCTGTATGGCTGAAGGAATTTATGAATATGTGTGCTGAGAACGGCGAACTTCCTAATGATCGGAGAAAGGCGATTATCATTCCACCCTGCAAGGAAAAGGGTGATTAAGGTAACTGTACTAATTATAGAGCAATTAGCCTATTGAGTACCGTGGACTAGATGTTAACCCAAATACTTAATGGTAAGTTCATGGAAATAAATAAAGAAAGGATCTGGCGAGTTCAATGTGGATTTATGCCAGGGGGATCATGTGCGGATCCAACACTAAGCTTGAAACAGGTCATAGTAAGAATTCAAATGTAAACAAAAACGTTTTCTACGCATTTGTTGCTCTGGAAAAAGCTTTCGAGTTACGCTCACTCCAAAAGGGTTTGGTTCAAGTGATATAATAGCAATAATAATAATAATGCCTTTCGAATAGAAAAGTTTCAAGCGATCCTCGTTTGTAGAGAGCTGCATTCAGATTCCCAATTCAATTCCCCAAAAGCGGTTCGAGGAGAAAAAAAAATTTTAAATAAAAATTTTTTATTGGCATTGTACTTTAGAATTTTCTTATGCTCATAAGTATCAATCTTTTTAAATAATACGAAACCTGTCACATTTTGTTCTGGGGTGACTCACTCATTGGACTCATCAGTAGGGCAATGTGAGTCAGCCCTGCCTTAGATGTTTGAGGATTATATAACGAGAATCTATTGCATCATGAATCTTCAATTAATTTTTAATTTTTGAAATTTTTGAATTAATAATACGTGATATATTTTGGCCACGACTAGGGGTCGTAATTTATTTCGATTGTATTAAATCTTTCGTTGAATTTTCAATAAAACCTCTAAGGCGCCACTCACATTACCTTACTGTCGAGTCCAGTGAGTCAATTTAGGACGACACGTGTTAGGTTTCGTAATTTTGAATAGCTTGATACTCATAAGAACAAAGAAATCTAGACCTCAATGAAAATACAAAATTCTTTTTCACAAATCTCATACTTTGAGCCGATTAAAGCTGACATCTTTCAAGAAACAAGCTAAGATGTCATTTAGCAAGTTTCCAAGTGATTTGAAAAAAAAAATCTTAAAGAGATTTAGTTGAATGACATCTAATTCAATTAATTAAACAGGTATGACTTAGAGTTTTTCTGATGCTTAAAGATTCTATGCAACTGAAATTAATTATGAAATTATTTAAATTAATTGAATTAATCAAAGAATTTAAATTCTCTAAATTAATTAAAAATTAAGTTAATGTCATATTTCAGAATGATTTTTTTCCAATGATGCATTTTTCTAATAGATATGAAAGAGCCATTACGGCTTTCATTGGCGTTAATAAGAAAAACCTTGTCATTATTTCATACCATGAAACTAGTAACAACTGTTGAAGAATCAATAATGCAACACGTACTTCTGGCGGAATTCTATTAGCGAGGTAATCACGCACGGTTTAGAGTATTTCCTCTGCGAGGAATGAGGGAATTTCGTGCCAATCAAAAAGTATAAATTGATTACTATTCTGTCGAATTTATATGGATGCTAAATTGCGTGTGTGTTGAAACTTCTTTTAAAATAAAATTTGAAGCTTCTGTACTGAACTCTCCAATCCAAAAGTCTCTGAATTTTATATCCTGTAAATTTTAGAATTTTTTTCATTTTTCAACCACTTTTTCTTCAAGTCTAATTAAAGATATCTCTAATTTGGAATATAAATCTGAAAGTTTCAGAATGAGTGTTCAAATTTGGAACCTCTCAACTGAAAAATCTTGAAACAGAAAAATTGTTAATCTTTTTATTTCCAAAGCTTTAAATTATCTCTTATAACCCGAAAATTTGGAATGAATATTCTTAAAAAATTGTTTTGAAATGATTGCAAGTCATTGCAATAGGAAAATTTGCAATTCTTTTAATTCCGAAGCTGTAAATTATGTCTAATTAACCGAAATTTGGAATATATATATACATTTTTCCAATAGTTTCGAGTTGATTTTTGAAATTTCTAATCAACTTCACCTTTGCTCAAAGCTTAAAGCATTTCAGTTTGAAACTCTTTCTATTTAAAACTACTACACAGCGCTCCTTTCCAATCATAAAGTTTTTCAACTTCAAATCCTGTCATTTTTATAAATATTTTCTTTTTCTCTTCAGGCATAGTTTAGAAAATCCCTAATTTGAAATTCTCAAAGTAAAGCACGGGGAAATACGTGTTGAACATTATAGGGTACGTCGAACCCCTAAATATAAATTTTCATTCAAACAAAATAATGCAGGCTTTTTTTTGGATCCAAACAAATTTGGGAAGTAAGAGCATGAAAATTCCAACGAAAGATTTTCCAATGCGTTTCGAATTGTTTGAAGTGAAAAACGGGGAAATACGTGTTAAACTTTATGGAGTACGCAGAAGCCCAAATATGAATTTTCTTCCAAGCAAAATAACGCGGGATTTTTTCTTCAATTTGAACAAATTTTGGAGGTGATAGCATGAAGATCCCAATAAAAGATCTTCCAGTACGTTTTAGACCACCCTAGAAAAAATATACAATACTCACGAATCTGAACGGCTTGATCAAAAAAACTGGTAACAATTTTGGAGACTCACCTGAAACAAACAAGAAGGGTTTAATTAGTTGTCAGCTCAATTTACTTTTCATAAAAGCTTAAAAATTTACAAACTCCCAAAAAGCATTGAATTTAACAACGATTTTTGCAATTGAATTTTTTATTTCGAACGTTTCTCACCAATTCAATGCAAAATCTTTAAAACAAATTTCGAAAAAAAATACATTTTTTCAAGAAATAAGTTCGTTCTTACATTATTTACTTACTCATTTTCAAAATCGAAAACAATAGTTACAGGGGATGCTCCCCCCGAAAAAAACCATGCTTTACTCAAATGCCACCATTTTTTTTTAATTGGTAAGGAGTCACAGTAACAATGAATTCAGTTTCAAAGGATATTGCTAAAATAATTATTTGACACAAGTTTTGAACTCTTATTGAAAAAAAATAATGTTTTTTCTTTCACTAGTCATGAGTGATAATATAATTTCATTTTTGAAAATCATTGAAACCTTTTTCAGGAACCTGATTTTTGGCATGACAACTACCTCAAATAAGTATAAATCCAGTACTATAAATTTACTTTCACGATTGAAAAACAACGCTTTGTAATTCAATATTACAATTTTTTGAACAAATTCAAGCACACTAGCAAATATTCCATAACTCAAAAAATATATATTTACGTTTCCATTGATTCCCTTGACCCACCAAATCCCCTGACATTGCGAGGCTTGCCTTTGTGGTCATGTGAAGCGGTCGAAAAGTAGCGTCTTCTGTCCGGGGACTAAAGAAGCGGGTGTAAAAAGCTAATTTGTGCCTGTTTTATCTCCGGGTGAATAGGCTCCACTTTGCGCACATCTTACATGCACGAAAAGGCATGCGTTCGGTGGAGGTTGGACAAAAACATATTTTCAAAAAATTGTTTTGAGCTAATTTCAACAATTCTGATTAACTCTGCCTTAACTCGAGTATATTTTCAAGAAAGCACGAATACGAGGAAGAAAGTGATATAATACTCTCGTTGTACGGAATGCGATACGAACACCTTAAATTAATCGCCAACGAGACGATGTAGTCTTAAGTGCATTCGAGTGCACTCAAGGGAGAGACCAGTGAGATACATGGGCATTTTTCTCACCTTGCCTCGTATATACGATACACGTTTTTTGTTCACCTTCCGCAAAAAGCTGCATTGTAAACATTATAACAGAGCAATTTCATCGGAAAAAAAGTAAAATAAAGGAAAAGATGTTAAATTAACGATGGATTTCAATGAAAGATAGGTCAATGAACAAATGAAACTATATTTTGTAATTCAAGAAATCAAATTTAACATTAATCGAGATTTAAATTCTTCTTTAAGGTCCAATATTCAAATTTATTTACAAATTCTTGAAAACTGAACTCAAACCTAGGATCCAACTATCAAATTTGGATAATGTATTCCTAAATGTCTTAATTTAAATTTAAAAAAAAAAACAATAAAAAAAGGTAAGAAAAAAGAGAACACTTTTCCTTTCGCCTTTTTACATTCTCATCATAATAAGAAGGTATTGGCTTTATATGAAAATCGACTTCCACGGATTTTATGTAATCTCGACGTTTCAAGAAGCAATGAATCACCAAAAAACAGATCTACAAATTTGTTATTGACATATTGAAATCAGAATTGAACAAATTGAAAGCAAGCAAGGTGATAGTTCAGTTTCTGTTAGGACAATAAGGATCTCTTTCAGATTTAGAAAGGTGGGGATTTTATAGTAGATTTTAAGTAATACGGGTCAATTTTCAGACAGGCAAAAATCTTGAAACAGTGTGGCGAGGAGATCTTTTGATGTCATTCTAGAAACTATTGAGAGTGAACAATATCCAATAATTGGAATACAAATTCACACAATCAAATATTCGTATTTTTTTAAAAAGCAGTTTTTAAAAATTCCATCTTCAATATTGACCAAGCTACTTATTTTCTAACCTAGAGGCTTTCCTGTGGGTTTGAAATGTCTCAAATTTATTCAAGTTTGTGCTCATATATGTATGAGCCTGTTCAGAAGAATAAGGTTGCCTCTTAGATTCGAAATGAAGGGTTGGTATATTAGATTTTAAGTAGTACATGTCAATTTTCAGTCAGGCAACAATCTTGAAACAGTGAGGCTAGGAGATATTTTTATGTCATTTCAGATACTATTGAAATAAAGCATTCTTCAATGATTGAATTTCAAATATTCATAATTAAATATTCGCATTTTTTGAAAAGCAGGTTTTGAAAATTCCAACTTGAATATTGCCCCGGCGACTTATCTTTTAACCTAGAGGGTTTGACTTGGGAATAAAATATCTGACAAAAATTCAAGATTGTGCTCATATATAAGCTTATCAGGAGAATGAGGTTCTCCTTTGGATTTAAGAATGTGGGGTTGTCATAGAAGATTTTAAGTAGTACGTGGCAATTTTCCGCCAGGCGACAACCTCGAAACAGTGTGTCGGGGAGATATTCTTATGTCATTCAAGATAGTATTAAAATTGAGTGATTTTCAATGATAGAAATACAAATTTTCACATTCAAATATTCGCATTTTTTGGAAAAGCAAGTTTCAAAACCTACAAATTCAATGTTGCCCCGGCGACATATTTTTTAATCTAGAAGGTTCACCTTGGGCTTGAAACATCTGAAAAATATTCGATATTGTGCCCATATATGCATAAGTCTGCTTAGGACAATAAGGTTCTCTTTTAGATTCAGACAATTGAGGCTGTCATGGAAGAGTTGCGATAACGGTTGTTTTGTCAAATATCCTGTTGTGTTCACTTGTTTTTTTGAGTGTATTTTCTTATTGCTTTGTCAATTTGTTTGTTTGTGTAATCGTTCTGTATGAGGATTTGTTTAACGTTTCGTAATTCTTTTTGTATGTTATCTTTATCTGTTATAGAGACAGCTCTGTATACAAGGGAGTTGATGACCGATTGCAAAAATCCACAAAAACAATATTCCACTGAGACCGATCGTCAGCGCCATAAACTCTCCAACATACAATCTAGCACACTTCCTCACCAAAAAACTAAACCCTTTTACAGGAAACTCTGTCACACACCTCCGAAATTCCTTTGACTTCATCAAAAAGATACAACAGGTTCACATTCAACCTCAAGACATCTTAGTGAGATTCGACGAAGTATCTCTCTTTACCAAAGTACTAATCTCGGATACAATCGATATTATTAAATCATTTACAAACTCCCCCTCCGATCTCATCCATTTGATAGCACACTGTCTCAATAGGTGCAAAAATTGAGTTTATCGGAGGTTTCTGCATTTTAGAGCATTGGAAACCTCAAACAGGCATAGTGTTACAAAATATTTTATTTAGGGACCCTTATAACAGCTGTACAATTTCGAATGAATTAACCAGTAATCGTTTTTGATTTCATATGAAAAACGAAATTTATTTACTTAAGGCTCTATCAGCCTTAAGGAATACATTCTGATTATTATACTCGCGATCGATTTTCTTCGCTCACCGTATAATATATACAAATAAATACTTGAATGGACGATTAAAAGACTGTTGATTCCGAAACCATTTTCCATGCTTAAATAATTAACTATGCCTTTTGCCAAAAAATGTTCAGATGAAAGCTCATAGGTCATAGGTCAAATTTTATACAAATCTAATACCTTCTCTGATGAGAATGTCAAAATCTCCTGTGATTTTGCTTGTTAGAAAATGTTCATTTTCTCGCCTGAATCCCTAAAGGATGCACAAACAACACAGAATAAATTCAACGATCTTCCCTGCCAGAAAATGTATTTCTTCTTTATTGTAAATTGATTTTCGACCCCAATGGTATAATCAAAAAATTTCCCATAATTTCGCTCGCTAGGCAACGTAGATTTCCTAGCTTGAATTTTTAAGGATTGTTAAAACAACCGTTAAAAGAAATTTAACGAATTTGCTTGCTCAAAGATGTTTCTAGCATTCATTGTAAAACGATGTTCGACTCCAATAGTGTGATCAAAAAATCTCTCGTGATTTTGGTTGTTAGAAAATGTTAAATGTTAGATGTTGCTTGAATCTCTTAGGGCTGCTGAAGCAACACTTAAAATAAATCAAACGACTTTCCCTGCTAGAAAATGTTTCTTTACTATACTCTGAATTGATTTCTGATCTCAATGGTATAATCAAAGAATCTCCCGTAATTTTGCTTGTCAGGCAATGTCGACTTCCTTGCTTGAGTCATTGAAGTGTGTTAAGAAAACCCTTAAGATAAATTCAACAAATTTGCTTGCTGGAAGATAATTTTAGCATTTATTATTATTATTATTATACCATTAAGCCAAATCCCTTCCGGGGTAAGCGTAACTCGTCCGTTTCTGCTCTCGTTTTACTACTGGGGATCAAGAAATTTGTATGGTAAATTTGGGTACTAGATGTTTAGGAGGAGAAGGAATAGGTTTTAGATCAATGCAGCAACGTCCCTCCGACACTAGTCGCTTGATCAATTTCTCTAGCAATCAACCCACGTGGAGAGCTTCGCAAAGCCATTATAATAACGGGAATAATTATAACAATCCACTAAGAAAATCTCTCCACGGGTGCCCATTAGTATCCAAAATCTTTCGTTTCAGGCATCACTCTTCTTCTTATAAACAATTGCTCTCCATACATCCCAATCCAGGATGATATAGCGTAGCCTTGCCTAATGCCCTTCTTTATATCAAACCAGTCGCTCAATTGTCCATTCACTCTTACACTCGCTTGACTACCATTGTATATTGCTTTTATTGCTCTTAGAAGAAAACCATTCTCTCCATATTCTTTCAAGACTTCCCAGAGTTTAGATCTATTCACCTTATTGAAAGCTTTTTTCAGATCAACAAATGCACAGAAAGCTCGTTTGTTTACTCTCAAACTCTCTTCTATGATCGGTCTCAAGCTGAATATCTGATCCGCAGCCTTACCATTCTTTAGTTTCTTAATCACGGATATAATGTAGTCGATATTGATTCTTCTTCTGCTACCTACAACGGAATTGTCTAACGTATTATCCTCAATCGGAAGGTTGTTATGCTTTATACCTTGACCTCCATACAATCTTTTGAAAAAATCTCTCATACAGTCGTTCACTCTGTCCGAATCCCATACCGCTTCACTATCAGCATTCTTGATTCCGACTACCTCAGTGCTAGAACTTCTTTTCCTAATCTTCTTAATCCATTTCCGAAATAACTTCTAATTTCCTTCAGAGTCACTTTGCATTTTTTTATCTTCTTCCGCCTTGATTTTATCCTTGCTTTCTTTGACTAGTATCTCGGCTTCTCTGTTTGTATCTCCATAATTATTTTTCAATCTAGTCCTCTTCTCATCGCTAAGACCTTTACTATTTGATGTTCTTTAGTATGCTCGCTCGTTCTCTTTGACCGATGACCCTTCACCTAGTTCAGGGTTATCTTCTTTGGGAGAATCGTTATTTCGCCAAATTTTTAATAGGCTGGCATGCGCAATTGTAGCATACTGATGTTTTCCTTTCGTCCGAATATCAGCTACTCCATATGTATCTTCTTATAAAACTCCAGTAATTAACAGAGGCCCTCTGAACTTTTTTTGGAGTTTCGTTGATTCTCCCGTCTGAGTAGGTACCGTTCTCATAAACACGATATCCCCTTTCTTGAAGTGAACATCTTTGGCTCGATTCTTATCGTATCTGTCTTTGTACTTCACTTGTTCCTCCTGGATCTTGACTTTGGCTTTCTCTTGCAGAATTTAAGGTGAAGTGCAACGATTTCGTTATCGATGGGGCGATGATGAAGTTCTCCTTCGTCATGACTATTTACGTACCCTAAAAGGATTTCGAAGGGACTCTTCCCAGTCCTTTGGTTTGGCAATGCATTCAGGTCTCGTTGTACGTGTTTTACTCTTAAATCTCAGCCTTTCTCTTGCTTTTCACTGAGACTGGCTTGTAATGATGGTAAAAG
>JAUMHM010079352.1:0-13728 GCA_032362435.1 Melikaiella ostensackeni
AGGGGGGGGGGGCATGGTTCGCTAGCCCAATACTCGGAATTTTCCTCTTTCGCCTGGAATTTTCCTCTTTCGGCTGGAAAGACAGGTGAAAGGAAAAGGAAGTATACCACACAACAAAACGGATCTTAGGAAAGGGATCGGGGCCACAGATAATATTTACATGCTCAATTTTTTAGTAAATAGGAACTTGGAGCGGAAGAAAAGGAAATTAGTTGCACTGTTTGTGGATTCAAAAGCAGCGTTGGACCTCATTACAGGAGGGTGCTATGAGAGGCCATGCAAGAGAGAGGAGTAGAAAAAGGTTTGATAGAGAGGATTTAAGAGACATTTGTGGAGACTGAGATAATGGTGAAGAAAGGAGGAAAAAAGGAGAGGCATTCTGGACAGGAAGAAGCCCTAGACAAGGGTGCCCGTGGAGGAGAGGATGGAGAGGAAAGGAAGCGTTCACATATTATGTAAAGCTTTTTTCGACTTTTTTTACCCCCACCCTTCATAAAGCTTTTTCTATACTGAGTGTATGTAACTTCAACATGGACGTAACAAACCTTGGACCACACCGTCCCATTTTAATGTTACGTAATATGTGAACGTTCCAAAAAGTATTGGGAATAGGAAAACTGTATTCACTAGCTTACGCACACGATGTAGTTCTAGTAGCGGATGATGAAAGAGGGATGAGTCTGATGATGAGAGCATTCGAAGAGTATGTGAGAGAAAAAGACATTAAGGGTGAATGTGAGTAAGACTAAGATGATGTGCTTTGAAAATAGAAAGTGTAGAATAGAGTACGAATAGAAGATAAATAGCGAGGTGTTGAAGTTGGTGGAGGAGTTTTTCTACATAGGATTTTGGGTCGAAGCAGAAGGAGGAAAAGAGCTGCAGGTGAGAAAGATATTGGATAGCATGAGCAAAGTAATAGGACAAGTGTGTGGTATAGAGAAGAGACGATTCAGGGACGATTGGAGGATAAGAGTGCGGATGTTCGCCGTATTAGTGTGGTCAGTGTTATGTTATGGAGTGGAAATTTGGGTATGGAAAGAGCATAAGAGAGTGGAAAGTCTGCATGAGAGATTTCTGAGGTGAGTCATGGGGGTGAGTTGGAGCCGCCCAGGTTATATGCTGAGGGAAGATATAGGACGATAGGAAATGGTCGTCAGGCAACTGAAAAGATCCTAGAATTTTGAAGAGAAGCTAATAAGGAGGAAGGGAAGCAGGATCACTCAAGCGTGTGCCCGAGAGATTATGAACAAAGTGTGGAGGTGTAACGTACGACGTTCGAAGTGAGAAGAAGACAGATACGAAATGAGGCTTGAATGTGGTATGCAAGTAAGAGGTAAAGTATGGCAGGGAATAAAGGAAAATATAATGGCAAGACAAAGAGAGGAAGAAAAGGAAAAAATCTCGGAGTCAAGGTACAACAGCTGGTGCAGGATGGTCAAGAGGAAGAAGGAGCCGGAGTACCTGGAAAAGGTGAAAATGGAGAGCAAATGGAACAGAGTGGTGGGATTCAGAATGAGAGAGGAGGTAAAAGCATGTAGGTATTGAATGCATGAAGAGGGGAATCTGTGTAGAGTATGTAGGTGTGAGCAGGATTTATCGTTGATTGTGTTAGAGAAGTGTACGAGTGACGAAGGGAGAAGGGAGAGTATGGAAGACAGAATAAGGTGGATTTTGAGTGGGAATGGTCACGATGAGGAATGGACGAAGAAGCTGGAAGATTTGAGAGAGAGAGCTGGTTGCACGGGGTAGGGAAAAGCCAAATATGACTCTTAAAGAAGGAGAATAACGAAGTAATGTTGCGGAATAGGGCAACAGCTTTTATATTGGTGGCGGTAAGAGGAAAAGGAAGCACAGTCTAGGATTAAGAATAGTGGTGTTATCGTTAGTCGATATGTGGGGCATTATTTCTGAACTGCCCCAACTTTAAGAGTCGTGTCTTTCGATTGCCTAAAAATTTTAAAAGTTTGTTTGCCTATACAATAGTAGTTTATCCGCCAATTTATCGACTTTTACTACCATCCCTGTTTCCTTTAAATGATTTTTAGCCCATTTGAATAACTTCATCGCAGTTAGGATTGGATTCTGTGCTGAACGTTGGAAGCTAGCTTTTGCCGCAAGTCTTTTCAAATTTCCACCAATCCCGTCACCTGGACCTTTTCCATGTGCACTTACTTGGAAATGTGATTCTGCAGAAATTCCAAAATCTTTTTTGTGATTTGAAAGATTGCTAAAGGCATATTTATTTTTAAAATGCTGCGCAGCTCCATCTGTCACAAAAAAAAATTTGTTGGTAACGCAGAATTTCTTTTTGAGGTACTAAGTGATGCGCTTTTGAAATCTATATACAGCTACAGTGTCATGACTTAAGCAATTCGAGATAATTGCCATGCTAGAATGCTTCAATTTGTTTCCTTCTTTGTGATAAATAACTACTGTAAATATAGTAGCTTGATTATTATTCAAATGGAAAGCTTATGCAGCATTTTGAATGATGAAGCATAATTTTCAGCAAAGTCAAGCAAAATTAAGAACTCTCCTTCTTTTAGTATAACTTTGAGGTGCTTTAGAAACAAACATTTTTTCGCATAAAATGCGTGAAAGTTCAGATTTTTAAGTTTAGTGCCGAGTTCTTCCACGAAAGCATCAGTGTCTGCTATTTCGGTCTTCAAAGTGCTTCTATCAGTTTGCTGCCAAACTTGATGTCACTGTGTCGAAATTATTAACGTCCAATACATCAATCAGGTACTTTTTGAAATATTCAATGTCATGATGAGATTCGCATTCGTTAAAATGACAAGCATCAACGGGTTCGCTGCACATATTTTCTTTCAGGCAGTCGTGATAATCTGATAATTATCTGTCAGTCTCCTCAGTTAAATATTTGATATCAGTCGCATTTAAGATTAACTTTACGTTTTCATGTTAAACGCAGACACAAACATTGTGAGTTCCACTTGCTCCAGCTCACGAGTACCGTCTAGTTTTTTGACAGATATAACTATGTCTTTTGCTTTTCTGGCTTCATGTTCAGATCAACCAAATTCTCGCACGATTTGTCTGCGTCTCCAAGTCTTACCGTGAGTGGACAAATCTTTTCTGAATGTGCAGTGCCCTTCTGCTCTAATTTTTCTTTTATTTGATTCAGGACTTCGAGACCCGCTAAGTGATTTTCATCACTGCATCCTTCTTTTTCATTTCTCATTGGAGAACAAAAATCTGAGTCCTCTTTTATCACTTCCTCTACATAAATACCAGGCTCTTCTACAACCCTGGATGGCTGTAAGTTGAGATTTCTACATTCTTTTTTACAAGCACCACATATTTTAATGCTTTTCGGCAAATCAGAAAACGCTACTTGCTGATTTTTCGTTAGAGGCCTCAAATCAGTTCCTTTTCCATGTTTCTCCTTA
The DNA here is from genome assembly GCA_032362435.1 of Melikaiella ostensackeni. Classification (NCBI taxonomy): domain Eukaryota; kingdom Metazoa; phylum Arthropoda; class Insecta; order Hymenoptera; family Cynipidae; genus Melikaiella; species Melikaiella ostensackeni. The sequence goes on from JAUMHM010079352.1 coordinate 3,411, forward strand.
CGGAAAGGATTTGCACCTATGATGCGAAAACTTTGCTTCGAAGACATGGTCAGCGCGAGATGACCATGCAAGGTCTTTAGAAATCTCACTTTGCTTCAAAAGCAGCGATTCGAAAAGACAATTAAAAACGAACTTATAACTTAAACTAAATGAACAAAAATCACAGAATAGAAGGATAAACAATTTATAAATATATACTATTAAGAAACAAAAACGAAACGCCAGAAATCATAGAAAAAACACAGAAAAAATCTGAGCACTACACGTTTGCTGCTCTTACCTTTCAGGAGACTGAAGCCAGAGTCACGCAGTGCAACCTTTTGCTTGAGGCCAAGAAACAAATGACAGTCTATGTAATTGCCTTTTGTTTCTTTGTACAATATGAGAAACAAACGAAAGTCTATGTAAGTCGATGTCTTTTTTTTCGATTCGGTTCCCTATTTCCAGGTCACATTAACTGTTGAACCCAAAAAACAGATTTATTCGATACGAAAAAATTATTTTTAGAATTAATCTACCAAGATTGTTCATAACAATGGGAAATGTTGTTGGACGTCAGTACATTTCGTAGGAGTTTCATTTTTCATAATCTAAAAAACATTTCAGCAAAAAAGAGATTTTTCGTATTTGAAAGCGATTATTAAATGCATTTGTTGATCAGAATTGTTAATAACAATGAAAAATATTGCCAAATGCCAGTTTCTTCCATCAGAATTTTAATTTAGGGATAAAATGACCGTTTAATGCATTTGTTAATCAGTACTGTTCTTAACAATGGTAAATATTTTTGATTCTCCATTTCTGTTTCGCGGGGAAAAACGCGATGAAAAGTAAAGAGCTTTTAGGCTTCAATGTACAGAAAAAATCGATTTTTTCATAAATTTGTTTATAACAATTGAACGGATTGCAGGAACTTCATCTGAGTTACCAGAATTTGTTAATCGATCGTAAATCTATCATTTTTTCACCTTTTTCAGGTAATATCAATGATTGATACAAAACAGGCAGCTCAAATATGAAAAATTATGGTTTTTTTGGCATTTTTCAAGTTGAATAACAAACAAACAGAGACTTTTTTGCAAAAACGGTCTCGACATACCTCTTTATAATTTAATTAGCTTTAATTATTAAAAAAAGATGGAATCGGATAAAAATTGTAGGCTCTGGATCATTTTAAACATCAATTTTCTAATTCGCCGCACTGTGGACCGGCCCGGCCGGTAAATTACCTGAAGAGCCGGAGGCCTGTAACAAAATTGAAAAATTGGCTAAAAGACGGTTTTATCGAACACAGTGAAATTTCAGCCCATGTTATGTGAATTTTCTTACGAAAAATTTGTATTTGTACGTGACTTTGGTGTAAATGGTATTTTGTGTGAGAGTGTACATCAAGTGTTTGCATACTTTGTATACATGTGAATTTAGCTTAAGTGAAATGCGAGCAATGGAATGAAACGGAACTAATAATTTTGTAACATTTACACTCGCATTTCCATCATTAGAAGCTACAGTTCATGGTTCATGGTTTAGTTCTGTAATTGCAGTTAGTGTTTACTATAAATTGTCGATGTTATTTTTTGGTCAATATATAGACAATGTCGCTGTCCAAAAGGTAACTGTGGTTGAGTTATGCGAAATTCATCATAATTTTCAACACGGTTTGAGCTATTATCAGCTGATTGTAGTAAATATGGAAAATTAATATACCTATACATGTTAGTAAATATATGTTGCCAACAAGTTGCTAAAAATGCTTCAAAATATGAAACTTATAATTTATTTCTAAAATTATACAATATACATATGATTTTATTGTAGGAAACAGACTGGATAAAAAACTTTTCAATTATTCGAAAATAGCACCTAAAATTCAAGTGGGCTACACGAAAATAGAAAGCATAGTTCTGAACGTTTTATCACCATATGCTCTAGAAACGGTTCTGAATTAAATAGCGGATCGGGATGTTCCATTTTCTATCGCGTTATTTTCATTCGCGTATCAACAAAAAGTTTTTTGACGCAGCCGTGCAATCAGCATTGCCGAAATTGACTTCCTATGAGAAGAAAAAATTTAAGACGGAAGCGTTAAATTACTACACACGAGCATTGAATTATCTGACTGAAAGATTTGATTTTGAGAATTCATTCTTCAAAAAAATTATATTTTTGAACTTGGAACAAGATGTGCCTACGACTGATGAAATATCGAACATTTGTAAAAGTTTCGGGATAACGATACGAAAGAATTTCTAGTATCATTGTTTAAATAATTTTTAATACATGAAAATATTTATAAAACTCAAAATTTTCAGGTGAATGAAGACAAGATCTTCGATGAATTATGTTTCCTTGAAGCGGCGTTATTTGCCTTGAAGAAAGAAAAAATCAGATGTTCGGAGAAGTGGCTGAAATTTATTCAAACTAATGAGACGCCTAATTTGAAAAAAGTCGTTCAGACAGTATTTTCAATCCCATGCAGTATGTTGAGCGTATTTTCAACCTCATGAACCATCTATGGACTGATTATCGTAATAGATTATCGGAAGAAATGGTTAATGCCGATTAATGTGCACGTCTAAACCTTGATTTCAGCTGCGAAGTATTTTACAGAAATGTTAAGTCGAACACCGAATTGTTGAAGGCAGCAAAATCGCAAAATAAGTATAATTTTATTACCAAAAAAGCTGAGTAAGGGGTACAATGGTATTATATTCTCCTTGATTTGTGATACTTAGTGCACGTTTTTTTTCGATGCCCAAAGATCTCAAATACAACTTCGCCAAATGTAAGCATATGATAATGTGTGTGTGTATGATGTGCTCTGTCTGAATAAATTAAACTTATCAAGTGTTTTTTTGTGTAAAATTTGAATCTACCTAGAACATATGGTCTTATAAGAAATATTCCAAATGTACTTGAAAGATGCCATTTTTACTACACTCATGCACCTTTTCGTACAGTTGATTCTTTGATACGTTCTTTACTACAATTTATGTAGGTTAGGTTATGTTCATAATACTTGTCCGTAACACTACTCAAAAACAAATCTTCACTTGTACAAAAATAAGTATATCTTTGGCATTACGGATCTTTTCTAGTACACTAATTATTTTCTTTACTTTTTTAATTTCCATTGACGCCGTAGCACAAAATTTATATTTGATGAAATCCGCGAAAGTCAGTTTTCACATAAGACTAATACTTTCTGATTGAGATGAAAATGTAATAAAACGGTAAAATGAAAAAAGTAGATAGGAAAAGAAGGTAACTTCTAAATCCTCTTTTTTCTATTTTTCTCGTATTTCTATTCATATTTTTTTAATACAATAAAAAAACATTTACAAAAATTTACCAACGTTTCGATATTTATTCAACACCCTTTTCAAGGCAATAAAAACCAATTTTTCAGCAAGTTAAACCCCATGAGGAAACTAGGTAAATGAGGAACTAGGAAAATCTATTTTCTTTTAAAAATACTTTCAGAATGAAAAAAAGTTAATTTCCAGAGCAAACTACGGGAGTTTGATACTACAGGTGTCTGATACTATGGGAGTTTTAAACTTTGGGAGTTTTAAACTACGAGAGTTACAAACTACAAGGGTTTCAAACTACAGGATCAACTGATCCCAGATCAGATAAATTCTATTTTGCTTGTAAAAACTAGTTATGTCTAAAGAAACACCCAATATAGAAAAATTGGAATTTTTCTCCCACCCAGGAATTCGAAATTTTCTAAAACATTCTCTATTTGTTCTCGGAAGTTTTAAAATTTCCAGAAATGGGACTAGTAACTTCGGACAGCTAGGGAAATAATTTTTGAAGGAACAAAATTCAATTTTCAGAGCCATAATGATTTATAGGAGTAAATATGAAAATTCGAATCTTAACTCCACCTTGAAATTCAAAAGCCACTCTTTCAAAGTCAAAGGTCAAAGTCAAGGTCAAAGGGTAGAGAGATAAGCGCTGTGAGCGCAGCGGAGTTGAGCAGTTCCGTAGCCACAAAGCGGGCAGTTCGAACACTCGCGTGCATATTTCACATTTATTTTCAAATACGTGCGGAAAATTCTCATTTCATTAATAAGGCTTTATTATTAGAAAATAGGCTCAAGGCCATTTTAGGCCATATCCGAAACCGTGCTTCAATCAAAGTCCCAGTTTATTATATTTAACCAATAAAGTTAAGAATAACCGCTAAGGTGAAGAGCAGAGTATTTAAATAATAGCAGGCTAAAAATAATAAAATAATATAACGACCCTCATTTTTTTTTTGCTAGAGGAAATGAGTAATCGAATATTTTTTGAATAGTGTGACTGTATACCTAGGTGCCTTGTGAGAATATATATTTTTTTTATATACTTATTTTTCTAAAATATTTGATGTTTGGCAGAGATAAAGTTGGACTTTGTTATATGACATAATTCGTTCTATGACAAATATACTATGAACATAGATTTAATTAAAAGTATTTTTCCTGATCCAATATTATCTCTGCCGAGACCTTATTTGTAGCTGTTATATTTCATTTTTTCTCCTTCGAAGGCGATTAATTTGCGTATATTGACTGTATATGTATACAATGTAGATGGACGAAAACGTCATTTATTACTTCAAACTACAAAATTGGCAAATATTACGGTTGCCAATTAAGACTTTAATTATTATAAGTTGTATATTTTTAAATATTTAAAATTTAAACTAGACAATTGAGAATATTCGATTACAATTATGTATGACAATTGATTAAAAAATGGAGCGATAACTAATCGGAATGACAATTGCTGCATGTGAAATAGCTGGCAGTCATATTCTCGCATTTCAAGTGAACGGCTTTTTGTGAGTTGAAATATCAAGGGCAAACGATAATTATGCGCATATTTACCTTTTTTCCATCAGTGTGTTTAACTCATACATAGATGGCGGAAAATGACGTGCCCTGCTATTCCCCATGTCCCACTATTCCCCATCTTCCCCTGCATAAAAATATGCAGTTTCAATTAACTTGATTAAATCTAAGCCAAATGGCACAAATATTTTGTGAATTCGGAATGGACACTCCCTGGGATATCAAAAACTTAATATTTGACCTCGTATTTAACATATGCAATGTCAACGCTTGACGTCATGAAAATATCTATGATGATAATATAATCTCATCATCAAATAAAGAAATTGAAATATTTGCTAAATATTTTGTAAGAAATATTAATAAAGCGACATGTGGATTGTGAAAACTGGAGTAATCTCGTTTTCAAGTATTTATAGCAGTGTTTTTTATTCTTTATTTTCACCCCAAATTTGCTCGTCAAACGAAAAAAAAAGATCTTAAATGTCACAAATTTTAAAAGAAATTCTTTCTTTGCAAATTAATAGAAATCAACAGATTTCAAAAATATAAAATTAATTCAAGATGACAGCATGCCTTTAGAAGGAAGGGTTTCATAGATTATTTGAATGCGTTATCCAGAATATTTAAATTTTATATAATATGAAAAGATCTCGCCGCCGCCGCTGTATCAGGAATTCTGACAAGGCCCTCCAGAGCCTCCTACGAGGGCCTCCACAGCCTCCTACGAGGGCTTCCAGAGCCTCCTGTGAGGACCTCTAGAGCGTGCCTTTTAAAGTGGAATCCCAAGATGCCACCTTTTAGAGTACTATCCCCAGATACCACTTTTTACGGGGGTATCCCCAGATACAACCCTTTTCTCTCCACCCTCACCTTTTGTGAACCGATGCTGTGTGAGAAAATGTCCTATACCCTCTCTAACCTTCTACGCCCAAGCCCTCAGCTCCTCACGTGTAACCTCCCAGGGCCTTCCGCCCAAACATCCTCCAGTGTAACCCCTAAAGCCCTCCTGTGCCAGCCCTCAAGTTCACCCGTGCAACCTATCAGGGTATCCCATGAAGGTCCCCAGGCCCTCAAGCTGGGTCTGACATAAGGTCTGAGATAAATAAGTAAAATTTTTCATTAAAAAAATTAAACTAAATAAAAAACAATCATAAATATATTAAAATCTTTTCTTTGACATATACTACTGATCCCCTTTCCCTTTTCTCTATGATTTGTTTGAAAATGGATTTTAATTTTTTTTGAAATTAATTACATTAAAAATTAAAATAATAATCATAAAAAATTAAAGTGAATAACAAAAATAATAAATTAATCAAAGTCTTTAGTCTCTAGTTTTCCTTTTCATTGACATGTGCTACTAATCCCCTTTCCCTTTTTATGATTTATTTGCATGTTCAATGAAGTTGGCTAAAAACCAACATTTCATACCAGTTAAACGTTGTCTTAATAGTTGTCGTTCGGCGAACTTGGATATCTTCTAGAAAGGGGATCGGAACTACGTTTATCTTAAGAAACATTTTTAGAATGGAAAAAATTTAATTTTCAGAGCCGTAGTGATTCATATGCCAATACAGGTATAGAAAAATTTGGATGTTTACTTAACCGTCATATTCAAAATTTTCTCAAAGATTCTCTCTAGTCGTCCTGCAAACTTGTATCTCTTCCATACTCGTAAAAGGGAGGCGGAATGGCATTCATATAAAGAAGCATTTCTAGAATGAAAAAAAGATCTAGTTTTCAGAGTCATAGTGATTTATAGGCCAATATAGGAAATCTCGGATTTTTACTCAAACTTGAAATTCAAAATTTTCTAAAAGATCCTCTATTCGTCTTGCAAGCTTTTATCTCTTCCAGAAAGGGATGTCAGAACTCTGTTCATCTAAATAAACATTTTTAGAATGAAAAAAATAATAATTTTCAGAGCCAAGGTGATTTATATGCCAATATAGTAAAATGCATATTTTCACTCAACCTTCCTATTCGAAATTTTATAGAAGATTCTCTATTTAACCTGCAAACTCGTATATTTTCCAGAAAGGGGAGTCGGAACGGCGTTCATCTAAAGAATATTCTTAGAATAAATAATCTAATTGTCAGACCCACAGTGATTTATAGGATAATTTTTAAAAATTCAGATTTTTACTAAACCTTCATATTCAAAAATTTCTAAACGATTCTCTATTTGTCCTGCAAGCTCGTACCTTTTCCAGAAAAGGGTGTTGGAACTCAGATCATCCAAGGAAACATTTTTAGGATGACAAAATTCTAATTTTCAGAGCCGGAGTGATTCATATGCCAATAAAGGAGAATTCGGATCTTTACTCAACTTTCCAATTCAAAATTTTCTAAAATATTCTCTCTATTCATCCTGCAAGCTTGTATCTCTTCCAGAAAGTGAAGTCGGAATTCCGTTCATCTAAAGAAACATTCTCAGAATGATAAAAATCTAATTTTCAGAGCCGTAGTGATCTATAGGCAAATATAGGAAAATTCGGATTTTCACTCAATCTTCAAATTCAAAATTTTCCAAAAGATTCTCTATTCGTCCTGCAAGCTCGTATCTCTTCCAGAAAGGGTTGTCGGAACTCCGATCATCTAAAGAAACTTTTTAGAATGACAAAATCCTCATTTCCAGAACCGTAGTAATTTATATGCCAATATAGGAAAATTCGGATTTTTACTCAACCTTCAAATTTTGATTTTTCCACAAGATTCTCTATTCGACCTGCGAACTTGTGAATTTTCCAAAAAGGGGAGTTGGAACGGCGTTCATCTGAAGAAACATTTTTATGATGAAAAAAAATCTACTTTTCAGAACCATGGTGATCTATAGGCCTTTCCTTTTAGGCCTTGAAACAATGTGCCGAAAGGCAATTCAATCGGACAATTCCTTCGAAATTTATCGTCTTCACAGACGACGACGACGTCGACAACGACAGACAGAACCAGAGTAAAATCCATTTTTTCTTAATTAGTGAGTCCGAAAACGCCGAGATTTGATAAAATCCGCGAAAGTCAATTTTCACATAAAAGCAATACCTTCTCATTGTAATGAGAATGTAAAAAAACAAAAATTTAGGGAAGTTTATGAAGCTGTTAAGTTTTTATTCTTGGTTGAGATTTCTTCTCATATTTTTAGAGGATTTAATTGTCTTTTTCCATCTTAGAGACCAAGCTGCAGGAGACTGATGCCCTCCTTAGTATACAACACAAACCGATCATAACTCCTTTGGTTCTGGCTTGGTTCTCATACCTTCCTTTGCATGACCGAAGTTGGTGGGACTGACGTTATGAATGGACACTCCACCTTACGATGATTTAGCTGCTTAACTTTGGACATGATTTTATACTTACGGAATAAATTTCTCGCATCAAGTTGTAGTTGGGCGTATACTTTTAATAATGAATAATACAAATGATAATGTAGCCTCGGATAGGATTGACACTTCTGTTGACGGAAAGCATGTCCCCGGAAAACTTTCAGGCAGTGAATGGAGATTGAGTGTGTGGAATGCTAGAGCTGTAAATGATCTTAAGAAAAAGGAATTGCGGGATACAATGCGCTTAATTAGGTTAGATATTTTGTGTGTACCGGAAACAAGAAAGAAGGGATGTAAAAAACATAGAGAACGGACTCGAACTTTGGTCAGGAGTAGATGATGAATCATATGGTACTCAAGGAGTCGGTCTGATTATGAATGAGAGAGAAAAACAACATGTCAAAAAGTATGAATGCGTATCGCCTAGATTACTATGGATTAGAATGAAAGTGGGAATCAGAAGGCTATTTATTATAGCGTGCTACACTCCAGTTGACGGTGACAAGACTGATGTAAAAGATACCTTCTGGGACTTGTTAAATAATATATTAGGGACTTGCGATCCTGGAATGAGAATAATTCTACTCAGAGATTTGAATAGCTGGGTTGGTGTGTAACTCGAAGGTACCGATAGGGTACTGGACCATTTAGAAGATCCAAAAACGAACGGTAACGCCGTTACCGATAAATTGATTTGCTTATGCTTAGAAAGAGGCTTGTTTATTACGAATACTTGGTTTAGACATAAAATGATCCACATACATACTTGGTACAGAAAGCCAAAGTATGATTGACTTTGTTGTAGCGAATGAGAGACTGAGAGGGCTTATAAGGGATACAAGGGTTGGGATACAAGGGTTACGAGAGGCTCTAAGTGCGGAACGGATCACTACCTCTTAGTTTCAAAAATGAGTCTACGTCAAGGGTGGAGGAGAAGAAGAACTAATAATAAGCCGAAGCAGGCGCGAGTTAGAATAGACAATTTGCAGAAACCCTAAAGTATGATTGACTTTGTTGTAGCGGATGAGAGACTGAGAGGGCTTATAAGGGATACAAGGGTTATGAGAGGCTCTGAGTGCGGAATGGGTCACTACCTTTTAGTTTCAAAAATGAATCTAGGTCAAAAGCTGACGCGAATTAGAATAGAGAATTTGCAGAAGCCAGAAGTACAATTGATATATCGTGAAAGCTGAATAAATATTGTGAACATCATGAAGAAGACTGGAAGACAGAACTGAACAATAAAAATGCAGAGGGCGCATGGATAATAATTTTATGGGATAGCATCTTCAAGAGTGCATGTGAAGTGTGCGGTACTGTGGCCGTAGGAAGAAAGGCTGGAGATGCTTGAATGATGAAATCCGCGTGGCTGTCAACGAGAAGAAGCAAGCATACTCGATAACATTAAAAAGTGAAGGTCTTAGCAATAAGGCGAGGACTAGATTATAAAATCATTACAGGGATGAAAACAGAAAAGCCAAGATACTAGACAATGAAAGCAAAGATAAAATCAAAGCAGAAGAAGATAAAAAATGCAAAATGACTTCGAAGGGAATAAGAAATTATTTTGGAAATGGGTTAAGAAGATTAGGAAAGGAAGTTCTAGTACTGAGATAGTCGGAATCAAGAATGCTGATGGTAAAATGGTATGTGATTCGGACATAGTGAAAGACTGTTTGAGAGATCTTTTCGAGAGGTCAAGCTATGGAACATAATAACCTTTCCATTGAAGAGAATACGTTAGAGAATCCCGTTGTAGGTAGTGGAAGGAGAATCAATATCGGCGGGACTATATCCGTGATTAAGAAACTAAATAATGGTAAGGTTGCTGGTATGGATGGCATCACCGCTGAAATGCTTAAGGGCGGTGGCGGATATTTGTTTGTGTGACTGAGCAAATTCATGAATGTGTGCTACGCATGGTGAAGTTCCAAATGAGTGAAAAAAAGTGATTATTGTCCCAATTTACAAAGGAAAGGGTGATAAGGGCGACTGTGCTAATTATAGAGCGATTAGCCAACTAAGTACCGTGGGCAAAATATTTACCAAAATACTGATTGAGAAGATCATGGGAATAACTAAAGAAAGGATCTGGGAAGTTCAATGTGGATTTATGTCTGGAAGATCATGTGCGGATCAGATATTTAG
>JAUMHM010079362.1:0-13727 GCA_032362435.1 Melikaiella ostensackeni
GAGAAACATCAACATCCAGGTTCTTCCTAAGCCCCAAGATCTGGCTGAAATGGATGATGCCCTTCGTGAGGATCTCTTGGAGGAGTCCGACCCCTGGACCATCACTTGTTCAGTTTATGATGTGGCGAGAGCTATGGCCGATTCAAATCGAAGGGTTAAGCCGATGATAGATCAAAAGACCAAAAGGCGCTTGCATCAACTAAACAAGAAGATTGGCTGGTTTGGACAAAACGCGTCCGGTATTCAGTATGTGATTGATTACATAACATCTGATAAGTCTCTTACGGTAAGGGTCCAAAAGTTCGTTCATGAACTGAGGATCCACCATCACACATTCAACAAGTCAAAGCTGCTGACTATCAAGCAGCACATTGTTGGCAAAATACGGATGTTATCAAGCGCAAGGAGGAGAATACAGAAGAGGAAGGGATATGTCAGGGAGAATCAACAGTTTCTCGCTGACCCATCGCGCTTCTTTAGTGATCCCCCTGTTTCTTTCAATAATTCACCTACGTCCGAGAAGGTAGAGACTTTTGGAGAGAGATTTACGTTCAACACCCATTGCATAAAAACACTGAGTACATCGCGCGTTTCAAGGAGCTGTGCGACAACCTCAAAACGCCAAAGGAACAATGTACACTAATCACTGCCGAAAAGGTGTAGAAGGCACTGAGGGGCACGAAGAACTTCTCCGCTGATGGACCGGATGGTATCAAGAAATTCTGGTGGAAGAAGTTGACTTCTACACACCAACATCTGGCCCGGATCTGTACCTCATATTTAAAGTTGAAGAAGCCCATTCCGCAGTGGCTGGTGTTAGGACGCACTGAACTCCTACCGAAGGAAGGCGACTGTACAACCAAAGAAACTACAGACAACAGGATTGTTCGGACAATTGGACCTGTGTGGAGAGATATCTACGAACAACGTGGAGCGAAAAGAGGCGTAGCAGGCTGTCACTAAAACTTGCTAATCGACAGAAGCGTCTGCAAAGACGCGGCAGCCTACGATCGTCATCCCGGTTTTACTCTATTCATTTGGGGTGGTTCCATGGATGAAGCACGAGCTCAGGGCCCTCGATATCACCACACGTCAAGACCATGCATATGCAGAAGAGCTTACATATCAACTCGTCTGTTCCGCGCTTATACATTTCACGCCGTAAAGACGGGCGCGGACTTTTAAATATTCAGTGTCTTTATGACCGAATTATTTTGGGTACAGCTCACATCGTGGCGATTGGAAGAAACCCTCTCCAGCAAATGGTAGGAACCACGAGCGTTCGGCGGGGCAGGGTCGCGGCCAACACCGTAAGAGGAACAAAGTTGGTAGTAAAGCACTCTTAGGGCCGCATTGTTTCTGTAGGTATAAGTCGATTCCGTATGAGTGGGACTCCCGGATAGTATTTGTTCAGTAGTGTGTGCTCAGATAGTGCAGATAGTATGTGCTCAGAGTGTGCATGACACGCTTTGCTCGTCCGGAGGATAAGTTAACCAATCATGCATTTCGTGTCACAAACGCAGATAATTTTTTTATGTATTTGGCCCCCCAAAAAATATTTTTAGGGTAGGAGACAATCGAGATAATGCACTTAATTACCTAGGTTCTATCTCAAAAAATCATGTGAACTTATGTTATACTTGCTAAACAAGATCGGTTAATATGAATCCCTATCCATTTGAAGTGTATCAAGATGAATTAAATCAATGTCAGGGAATCGGAATAAGGTAATAGTTTTAGAAAAGTTTCATGATTTATGTGAAAAAAAACTTTCATTAAATTTTCGTGAAAAAATAAAAAAAATGTTTCATAATATTATTTTAAAAATCTGCTCGCTATGCGGACACATTCTTATTTTTTCTAATTAATGTTACTTTTCACGGATGAAGCGAACAATTTTGCTAGGCAACATTTTTCCGTATATTATATAATTTAATCGGAAAATGGAATTTTTTATTTTTTTTTGAAATTTTCCACGAATAAAACAAAACCTATGCGCCTTATTAAAAATGGTATTTAGAAAATTTGTACATCTTTTTGAGGCGAACAAGATTGCTTTCTAACATTCTTTCCTATCTTGCTTAGTTTGAGTCCCATCTTCAAAGCATTTTTTGAGGATTCATATACCTAAAAAAGAAATAAAATTGCTTGTGATACGATTTTCACAATTCACTTAAAAAATGGTTACTATCCGCCGGACTATGCACCTATCGCTGAGAACTTCTTGACATCAAATACGGCTATATGTATATATAAAGAAAAATTGGTCAAACAACCACCGCAAGGTCTCCCTGGGAGCGACTACCATCTATGAAAATGACATTGGCTCCCAGTAGAACTGCGGTAAGTCACACCTATGGCCAAGCCTGACAACCGCGAGATGGGTAACCACATGGTACGGTGGAATCAAGACGAAGGGCCGGCAAAACCCTCGTCAGTCTTAAGGACACGGAGCGACCCAAGAATAACAGCTCTTCGCATCCATCTGCCAAGTGCCTTAGCATTTTTCTGGCACGCGGGTATGGCTTCGAGGTTACGAACTAGTGATGGTTTCGCACCTCCGAGAGCACCGATGACAAGGACAATCATTTTAGCCGAATATTCTTTGTATACTTCCCGCAGCTCCCGTATAAGGTCTCGATACCTCTGCTCCTTTTCCTTCTCCTCGACTGTAATGCTGGCGTTGACCGGAGCCGAGAATTCGATCACAAACATCGTTTGTTCCTCTTTGTCAAGGATACAATGTAAGGCCTCGAGTGTACAATTTTTAGCCTGAAGTCAAAGTTCCAGTAAATTTTGCTCAACTCGTTCTCGACAATTGACTCTATCTCTCTGGGAGCGTTCGTCAGGGCAGGATCGCCGTTAACACCATAAGAGCGACAAAGATGGTAATAAAGCACTCTTAGGGCCTAATTATGCCTGTGGAGATACATCGTTCCCGCCTGAGTGGGGCACCCGGATAGTATGTGCCTTAGGTGCTCAGAATAAGCATGACACGCTGTGCACCTGTCGCTGGGAATTTCTTCACGTAAGGTGCGGCTACGGTATACCTAGGTGGAAATGACACCGTCCTGACACTCGAGAATAAAACCCTCTGTGCCTGAATTAAGTCCGGATGATTTAAGGAAAGCAAACGTTAACTCCATTGACAAGGACTGACCTTTTACACTTCTGTGAAAGTTTTCGTGCATTTTCTTGTCGTAAAGCTGTTCAAGGAAGTTGTTCACCTCTGCTTTCTTTACTCGGGGTCTTAGAAGTGAGGCATCTAGATGGAGTAATGCACTTTTCTCACTTCTGATGTTAAGATCCAGGCCAAGTTTCTCGGCCGCCTGCTCCGCGCACGGAGAAAAATCGAATTTAAAAACCTGGTGATCAGTGGTAGAAATCGACTACTCAGTGTAAGATAAATTAAGGAATTCATTTTCATGTTGTGCCATTTTATAGAGAATGTATTGGGCGGTTCAGACTCAACGGTTCATGCTAGAGCAACGAAAGGTCGGGCAGTCTGACACTCATTGTAAGATCGCGTTTACTTTCGGCGGTAGACTCGAGCGACGAAAGGTTGGTGAATCAGGTACTGAATGAAAGATCGGGTTCTAATGAAAGTAAGAAAATCAAACAGGGATTCATGCATACGTTGTAGAATCTAGGTAGGCTTTCCGTTACAGAGGCTCGAAGCAGATGATGCAATATAACGATAAATTTGCAAAAAAAATTGTTTTATATATTATAACTGAACATAATTCATGTTTATATTTACAGAATTGCACGGACGGTCAATTACACATATAATCGCACGCTTAAACGACGCTTCGAAGAATCGCACCCGCTGGGGATTCGAAACCCCCACCTTACACCCTGAAACATAAACCGTATATCTACTAGCGCACGCACAAACTGACTGAGCTACCGAACCGCTTGGATCTTGTCGACAAAATCTCAACCAAACTGTTTCGCTGAATAGCCAGGACTAACTACGAGAAATATATTTTTAATTTTTTCGCTTTATAAAGATTTTATGTATAGGTGGATTTAAAAATGTTTGATTACCAAATTGTAAATTGATACGTTATGAAACAAAATATGATCTCATGAAAATTAAGTCAAATATTTGTATATTATATTATTAGCTATTTATATTGTGAAATATTTTAAATTTCAACTTTTAAAATGTGGTTTTCAAAAAATGTTTGTATTCTGGAAAAATGAAATTTGAAAAAAAGAAGAAAGAAAAGAATAAAAAAATCCAATGATTCTAGTAATATAATTTAGTAAAATTCTGGAAGTAAAAACATTTGGTAAGCAGCTTTTACAAATAATTCATTTGAACATTCAACTAGAAGCCTTGAGGAGATAGGTTTCCATCTTCAAAACATCCGCATACAATAAAAAACATACTCTAATCACACGAATTACACAAAAAGACAGTGACACAAAAAAATAGTTTTGAAATTTTTCAAAAGGTGTACAATTTCACATCAATGTATCTTTTCTAAACGTCAGTGCACGATTTTTAAGCAAAAATAAAATTATAGTTTTAGCATATCACGTGAGCCAATACAATTTTTCATAATTGTTTTTTCACCACATTGCAAACTTTTGGGAGATATCCCAATAAGTTATGTTTGAAGTAAACCATGCATTTCCTTTAAATACATTATTTTTAAAAGCAAACTATTCAATAATCATGCTAAGAAAAGTTATTTCTCCGCTAAGTTTATTGATCTTCTTGTCTCAAAAAAATGCAAATCAAATATATTAAGTAAGATAGTAATCAAAGTAAGTATATGCATTTACTTGGATCAAGAAACAGTTAATTAGAGTTTCATTTACTTACGAGTATCATAAGAATATTATGACATTTTATTTAATATTTTATTTAACTTGATACAAATGAATATAATGGAACAAGTTGGTGTTTTCTGTATATAAGATCATAAATTTTGTTGAGGCCTATACCGGTTTTTTGACATTCAAAATTAAATTTTGTTATAAGAAATTACGGATTGTTTCAAACAATACCTATAAAAAAATAGTTTTGAAATTTTTCAAGGGTTGCACTTGAGGCACTATCACCAGTTTTCCCCTAAATAATCTCTAGATACTCTAGAATAAACTGTCTGAGTTTCAAAACGATTAGAGGGGAAGTATATAGTTTGTAAAAATGAAAATTTGAGCCCGTCGCGTGGGCCGTGTGGTGCACAGTACAGCAGCACAGTGGGGCAAAATAACGAAAAAATGTTCCAAATACGATTCCGGCTACAATTTTTAATCGATTTTAAATTCTTTTTTTGAAAATTAGAGCTAACTAAATTCTTAAGAGATCACTTGAGGCCGATTTTAAAAAAAAATTATTGTTTACTTTATTTATACACAAAGTTGGCAAAAATCATAAAATTTAAGATTTTGTTACTATACTAACACGCAATTAATTCAAAATGATTGATATTAGTGTTCAATGAATAAATAAACATTCATGAAACATAACCTAATAGTTTATTATAAATTAATAAATTGTTATTAACAATTGTATTGCTATAAAAAATGGTAGGTGATTTCTGAGTGGTTTTGGATATTTATTAGGCAATTTTCGTTTTTAATCCAATATTGTCATTTCATGACAAATGTCATTGTTATGAACAAATTTTATGAACAAATGCGCAGTTTGAGCAATTTTTGAGTGTTGGCGGTACTTTTTTTGAAATGTGCTTTGTTTGACGTGGCAATGAAGTTTCAATAAACTATACTGTCATTTCATAACAATTTTGTAATTGTTATAAACAAATTTTATAAACAAATGCACAGTTTGAACAATTTTTGAGAGCTTCCGTTACTTTTTTTTTAAACGTACTTTGCTAGTCTTGCTAGTGATACTTTTCTCAATTATATTGTCATTTCATGACAACTGTGATTGTTATGAACAAATTTTATAAATAGATGTGCAGTTTGAGCAATTTTTGAGTGTTTGAGGTACTTTTTTTTTGAACGTGCTTTGTTGAGCGCACCAATATTACATTAATACAGTTTGGTGTTATTAGCCGATACCAGTCTAAAGTTAGCCGTCTACTTCGAGCAAAAACAAATGAGTGTGAATAGCTGCCCATTTCTTTATGAAATTTGTTTATAACAATCACATTTGTCATGAAATAGCAATAAAGTTTACAAAAGTATCACTAGCAAGACTAACAAAGTACGTTTGAAAAAAAAGTAACTGAAACTCTCGAAAATCGCTCAAACTGTGCATTTGTTTTTAAAATTTGTTTATAGCAATCACAAAATTGTCATGAAATGACAACATAGTGTATTGAAACATCACTGCCACGTCAAACAAAGCACTTTTTTTTTAGAAAAAAGTTCGTCAAACACTCAAAAATTGCTCAAACTGCGCATTTGTTTATAAAAATTGTTCATAACAATTACATTTGTCATGAAATAACAATATAGTTTACAAAAGTATCACTAGAAAGAATAACAAAGTACGTTCAAAAAAAGTAACTGAAACTCCTGAAAATTGCTCAAACTGTGCATTTGTTTATAACAAACACAAAATTGTCATGAAATTGAAACATCGTTTATTGCAACATCACTCCCAAGTCAAACAAAGCACTTAAAAAAAAAGTACCTCAAACTCTCAAAAATTGCTCAAACTGCTCATTTATTCATAAAATTTGTTTATAACAATAAGAAATATATTTCGTTTTGTCTTCATATATTTTTGTGTTACTTTAAATTGGATTAAAAACGAAAATCGCTTAATAAATATCCAAAACCACTCAAAAATCACCTACCATTGTTTATAACAATACATTTGTTAATAACAATTCATTAATTTTTAATAAACTATTAGGTTATGTTTCACGAATGTTCATTTATTGATTTTTGCCAGTTTTGTGTATAAATAAAGTAAACAATAATTTTTTTTCTTAACCGGCCTCAAGGGATCTCTTAATAATTTAGTTTGCTTTAATTTCGCAGAAAAAAAATTTTAATCGGTTAAAAATTGTAGCCGGAATCGTATTTTGAACATTTTTTCGTCATTCTGCCCGACTGGGAGACGGTGGATAGACCGAGTTGCACAAGAGATTGAAAGAAAAGATATCCGCTGCATGATTCTCGACCTTGGCGATGGAATATTGAACTTATTTATAATACAAGTGTTCCATAAACGTTCACGTCATTCGGCTTCAGTGGTGTAAAGAGTTTATTGTCAGACAGTGGTGTCAACCACTATACTGTCGGGCGCGAAAGAGAAACCCACTTTTCCTATCAGCAGATAAATACCACAGGCTTTTGTTAAGCTGGCCTCTCTGTAAAATGTTCGGTTTCTCTTTCCCCAGTGGAGTTAATCACATGAATGTCGAGTATTTCAATGAACTGTTAAGCACTCTTCGTTATTCATGATACTTGCGAACTGTTTCCATAAAAAAGAATTCTAAATATATGCGCGTCCAAGGGAGCATAAAACGCGATTTTACAAGAAGGGAAATAAAAACCCCAGTCTCTAGCAAAATTTTTCGCAAGCGAATAACACATCTCGTATTTAAATTATGCATTAAAGTAATATTCGTCTATTCAGTAAATTATATGCTTGCAATAATCCCTCAATTGAGCTATGGAAAACTATAACCGCCTAATTCCATTCAACTCAATTTTACAGGAGAGACAAAAAACCATTTCAGGAGAATAATTTGCAACAGATTAAGATGAATATTTTTTGTGTAGTTCGGAGGGTCAGTTTGGGGACCTCTATGTCAAAAAATAGACAGCGCTACCTACGCATTTTATAATTTAATGAAAATTTCGATGGATTTGGGACGGTTTAGCATTCCATAACATTATAATGCGAAAAATACAACAAATTGCTAAGGAAATGATGTGAAATCAATATTTTTATATTTTGCACAATGAAATAACAATTAGTTAGTAGAGAAAACTGAAATTCTTATAGATATACATAATACGTAAACTTTACTCAGAGTATTCACTGTAAAAAAAAAAACATTTTTGAAAGGCTATGATGAGGTTGAATTTGGAAAAACAATTGAATATTTTCCATTGCTAATGTTGTAAATTTAAATACTGCAATTTTCAAAATATTTCACGAGTCTAATTTAATTGACTTATGGATAAAAGTGGGTAAAACTTCAGGTTTGTAAATTAAATACGTGTATGTACTATGTAAGCATAAAAATGTGTTTTCGATACCAAACTCAATTTTGCTAAAAAGTGGAATTAGACGGTTTCTACTTTCCATAGCTCAATTGAAGACTAACTTTATTAATATTTTATCCTTCAGATAAAAATGATTCATGTCTATAATAAAATAATTAATTTAATTGTAAAGTTTAATTATAAGTTAATGGCCGAATCCATTTCAAATCAGGCAGGCTGTACATCCTTATATCACAGAATCGTTTCCGAACAATATGTACCTATGTTGTTTTTCAAAGAATTTTAGATGACACGTATTTCACCGATTTTATGAAAAATGTTGTTTACAAAGTTATGAGTATTTGAACTTTCAAATCTGATGACACAATTTATAAAGAATTGATTTTTTTTTACTTTTTTCAATTCTTTTTCTGTAAAACGAGAATTTGTATTCTTCTTTAACAAAAAAATAAGAGTATATAGAAATATACAATAGTCACGAGATAGTAGACTAATAGAAACGAAATAATATACGAAAAGTTTGATCTGGTTGTGAAGTTTATGTAAAGATATTACGGGTCAAGGACTACCTAATGATTTATAATGTAGGATTGCTATAGATTCGAATAAGTGATTGTGAAAAGATTACTTGAAATGGTATCGTGAGGATGTATTTCTTATAGTAGCAGATAACATAATTCTTTAATATTAAAACATAATTGAAATGAGAAATTTTATTCTTATATTAAGACAGCCTTATACTATGGATACACTCATCTCGTGTTACTTGGCCGCCCATTCTTTGACCGGCTTCACGGATGTTCACGCTCGAATGCTTCTGTCTCCCCCCCCGCAGCGCCCCTTGACGCCTTGCACTCAAGGCCTGCGCTCGAACAGTCAGTGCCGTATCATGAATTGTTTACATTGGGCATTTACTTTTCTATGTGTGCTGGGTTCAGAGACTATATATGAGGTCATGAATCTTCACTTACTTGTCGCTTTAATTCCGATTGAAACTAGATTTTAATAACGCTCGTTATTTGGCCGACAAGACCCGAGGCTGGCCAAGTGACGCGAGGTGAGTATACTTTGTTTTCTTGAACAAAAAACTTGCCACGTCACACAGTAGGGCAAAACGTGAAAATGTGTTCCAAAACAGCCTAGAGTCCAGAATTCCTAATCGATTTTGATTTCTTTTTCTTAAAGATACTCTCAACTAAATTCCAAAGAGAATCATGAGAGGCGATCTTTAAATTTTTTGTTTATTTCACTTCTGTGTTGATAAATAGAGTAAAAAATGGTAATTTTTACAACTTTATTCTTTATATTTCTGGAAACAATCGTAATAAACTCGGAATCAATCGAAAAGAGTAGAATGGCATTTAATAGACAAAACTGAATCATGAAATGTTTAAACTAATTTTCATAAACAAAATGTGTTTACAAATTTGAAAGTTGGTGGTTCTACACTCAAAAAAAATCAGCAAACCTACTTAGTATTTCACCGTTTGCTGTGCACATTAAAAAATATTGCAACCAATCAATACTTATTTTTCAATCAAAAAGATAAATTTTCAATCAAGAAGATTAATCTTCTATCAAAAGAGGCCAATTTCCACCAAAATACATGAATTTTCAACGAAAAAGATAAATATTTAACCAGGAATGGAATAAAATATTTTCAGTTAAAAAATTAATTTTCAACAAAAAAACAACGATTTTTCGATGAAATAGCTACATTTTTGAACATAGAGATCAATTCTCAACTGAAATGACAAACTTTCGTCAAGAAAATGAATTTTTAGCAAAATAGTTCAACTTTTAACCAAGTAGTTGGATTTTTCAATTTAAAAATATGGGTTATCAACGAAAAATGTAATAGGATTACCCAGTAAATGGCTTCAAAACGTCATTCAGGATTAAAGAAAGCAGCACTTACTCAGATTTTAATTTAAAATGAGAAACGGCTAAATTCAGCCAAAAAACGCATCTTCTTAAAATAGTTGAATCCTTAACCACAATGGATTAATTTATTTCAACCAAACAGTTGCATTTTCACCAAAAAGATGAAATTGCGAGAAGAAGAGATAAATTTTCAACAGAATTGTTGAATTTTCACCCAAGAAGATTTCTGAATTAAGACAGAAAAGAAATTTCCACAATATTGTCGTATTTCCAAGCCAAAAAGACGAATTTTTCACAGAACGGTTGTATTTTTCGCCAAAGAGATGAATTTTTCACTAAAATGATTAATGATTTTCAACGGAAAATGTAATAGGATTAACCAGATTTTAATTTTAAATAAAAAAAGTTGAATTCATCCAAAAAGATGAATTTTTATCAAAATAGAATCATCCAACAAAATAGATTAATTTTCAAGCTAAAAAGACGAATTTTTAACGAAATAGTACTTGAACCAAGAAAGAAAAATATTCAAGCAAAAATGGAATAATCAAATTTTTAGTTCAAAAAATTAATTTTCAACCTAAAAACTAATTTTCAGCATAATAGTTAACTTTTTATCCAAAGAGATGAATTTTCAGCTAAAATCATGATTTTCCAAACAAAAAAAAGGATTTTTTAAAAATTAGTCCAACTTTTAACTAAGTAGTTGAATTTTCAATTAAAAAAGATAAATTTTCAACGGAAAATGTAATAATTGATATTTCAACCAAAAATATTTTAATTCAAAGTAAAAAACAGTTGAATTTTTACCCCAAGAAGATGAGATTTCTACCAAGAGAGATGAATTTTCAAATCAAAAGGACGAATTTTTAACAAGATAGTTAAATTTTAAACCAGAAAGATGAATTTTAGACAAAGAAAATTACCTTTCCACCAAAAAAGACGAGTCTTCAACAAAATACAAAAATTCTCAACAAAAGAAGATGAATATCCAATCAAAAATGGAATAGTTTAATTTTCAGTTGAAAAAATCATTTTTCAACCAAAATAAACGAATTTACGACGAAACAGTTGATGCTTTAGCCAAAGAGATAAATTTTCAACTGAAATGATAAACTCTCAAGGAAAAATGTAATGGCTTCAAATGGTCATTCAGAATAAAAGAAGAAACCGAAAATATGAACTTTCAACAAAAAAGTTAATTTTCAACCAAACAGTTGAATTTCCTACCCTAACAGACGAATTTTCACCCAAAAAAACGAGAAAAAGTGAAATCTAACATCAATGTTAGGTATCAATGTTAAACATAAAGTGGTAAAATTTTACCATTTTTTTTCACTTTATTTGTTGACACAGAAATGCAACAGACAAAAGATTTAAAAATCGGCTCTCATAATTTTCTTTGGAATTTATTTGAAAGTATTTTAAAGAAAATAGGCTGTTCTGAAAAAAATTTCAACGTTTTGACCCAGTGTGCGTCAGTGAAATTTTTTTTTCTGTGTAGAGTTCGATTTAGAAATAAATTCAGGTTTCTAACAGACTCGAAAAATGGAAATGATTCAGAAAGGGAAAGACAATATTTATCTCTTCTTGTACTAATCGTCACAATTGATTCAATG
This sequence comes from Melikaiella ostensackeni, assembly GCA_032362435.1. NCBI lineage: Eukaryota > Metazoa > Arthropoda > Insecta > Hymenoptera > Cynipidae > Melikaiella > Melikaiella ostensackeni. The sequence continues at coordinate 11,676 of JAUMHM010079362.1, forward strand.
ATAAATTGCGTCAACAGCTTTAAAAGTTAAAATACTCGTAAATTTTTCAATAAAAAATGTTCACAAAATCGGCAGTATACGTATCGTCTAAAATCGTTTGAAAAACAAAAAATTTCGTAAGGAACTGATTCTGTGACATAAGCAGGCAAAATTTTGATTTCAACAGGTGCTGCTTGGCACTCGAAATTTCCCAGGTAAAATACATGAAAAAAAATCACTTTTTGGGTGTTTTTGGAATAACTTCTGTGGGTTTGGGAAAATGTTACGGAAAAATTATACGACTTTTAGAGGAGTTTCCAACGAAAAATTCTATATATCAATCATATGTGTTTGCCACCCCTAAAACACCCTCACGGAGCCCTGAAAAGTACCTTTAAATTTGAAAATGTCATTTGTGCACGAAACATACACCATTGGGTACTTTATTCTAGTTTTTTTGTCAAAAATTATTATTGGTGGTGTGGTGAAAAAATTATCAATATTTCAAAGTAATCGTTTATCATTTAAACATACTAGATTTGTTTAAATAATAGTTTTTTCTCAAAAAGTCGCTTTTTTCTAGCAGAATAAAACTGAAGGTTGCCTTTTTGTATGTTTTTTTCACCTTTTTTGATACCTTAACCTTATAACTCTTTTTTGTAATAGATATTATAACTAGCGATCGTTTGAAAACATATTTTTTTTATACTCAAGAATTGTTTCAACATGTAATTATTAGTTATTTCCATTATTTAATCATGTTGTCCTACAGAAGTCCACTTTTTTCCTTATGAATTTTCAGCCTAGGTTATTTTTTTTATATTGAATATCTTGATATCCTAGCTCTATTATTTAACAATTTTTTCCGTTAAAAATTTTTTTTTCAGGAAATTCTGGAGTTGATGGTACAAGCTTTATCTTAGAAGTCCAAAGAAACTATTTTCATTTATAAACGAATCAAAGCAAAGAACATTAATGAATTGCTCAATAAAAAAAATTGAATACTTTATTTCAGAAGATTCATACAAATTCTTCTCAGCGTCCCAAATAGAAACATTTTTCGGTTAGAAACAATTTTTATTGCAAGTTGTTGAAGGATACAGAAAAAACTCCCCAGACAGCAACAAAACAACATTGTCTCGCAGGACATACTGATAGGCAACATAGAGTAACATTTCATAAGAAGGAAACGAACTTCTGTACAAAATGTTGACAATTTGACAAAATACTGGAAAAAACTAATAATTAACTGTTTGAACAACACATGAATATAAAAAATCAATTGTACGTTTTCAAAAAACATTATCAGCTATAGCAGAAAAGAGCGAAAATTAAAAAATTTCCTGCAAAAATATTGTTTGAACAAATAAGTGTTTGTTCAATAATAAATTTGAGTTATCGAAAACGTGTGAAGTATATTAATACGCAACCTCGATTATGAGTCTATTAGAAAATAGCCGATTTTTTGAGAAAAAACAATTATTTAATCGAATGAGATTTCTTTAGACAAATAAACTTTTGTTGGATAATAAAGTTGAGGTATTGAGAACGTATAAAATATATAAAAAGGCAACCTTTATTTTCACTCTGTTAGAAAAAAAACGACTTTCTGAGAAAAAACAATTACGTTGAACAAATAGTATTTGTTCAAATTATATCAAATTACTCTAAAACATTGATATTTAGTCCACTAGATCAACAATTATCATTTTTGGCAAGAAAAACCGAGAATAAAGTGCTCAAAGGTGAGAAAAAAAGTCAATTTGTTTTTTTGGATTTGGACCCGGATTGGAGGGATCGTTGCTCTCCAGCACACTAACAAATTTTCCAATCCATTTTTGAACCACCCTAGTGCACAGTCTACCCGATTCGAAATGAATTCACGGTAATTAGAAGTTAATTTTCAATTTTAAATTAGTAAATTTACTACTTCTTTCAAAATGAATAAATAAATATTTGCATATTTTTTAGAGTGGTCCAAAAAAAAAAATTTTTGGCTATCATCTCAAAACCTTTTCTTAGGTATAAAAAAAATTCCCTCCAAAGCGCAGCTTGATATCTCAATTCTCCACT
>JAUMHM010079373.1:0-13727 GCA_032362435.1 Melikaiella ostensackeni
AGGGGAAACCATGGTTGATTTGGCCAGTTCGGGACTAATACGATTCCAGACGCCTTTTCCGATTTAATATTTTTCAAAACTTTAATTATCACTGCAAAGGGGGGGGGAAGCATAAAAGTTTAGGTTAGACCAACTGAAGGTAAAAGCATCTATTTGTAATGCTGTGGTATCTGGAAATCGTGAGCAAAAGTTGTTACACTTTTTGTTTTGGAAAGTGGCAAATAAATCAATATCTCTATTTCCAAGGGCATAGATAATTTTTTCAAAAACGGAATTTGACAATTCCCACTCCGTGTCGTCGTTACCTATCCTTGACAAAGCGTTCGCTTAGGCATTTTCTTTTGATGGTATGTAAGAAGCAAATAAAAAATTTTTTTCTTTGCTCCGCCCATTGCTAGATATCCTTTGCGATAGCATGAAGGGTAGGAAATTTTCTTCCTCCCATCTTATTTACATATGCGATTGCTGTCGTATTGTCTATACGGAGTAGGATTTGGGAATTCCGAATGTCATTGGCAAAATTTTCTAGAGCAATTTTCACTAAAAATAATTCTTTTACATTAATATGCCAGCCCTTCTGATTTTCGTTCCAAAACCCGTAGGAATTACTGGTGTTATCCGTTGCCCTCCAGCCCGTATTCGAAGCATCTGTATAGATAGTTTTCACGTATTGTCCGTCTTTAAAGGAACTCGTAGCAAACAAACGTATAAAACGTATAACAACAAACTCTAATTGTATTTATTTGCCTATTTTCAAAGTCTTTTATAAGGTTCCCCAGGTTGGATCTCTTTTCCTCAGTGATTTGAACTAGATGTTATTGCGAATCGATCATAAAACCTAAGTACTTGCATTTTTTTGATGGTATTGAGCTACTTTTGGACATGTTTATTAGAAAACCTAAGGATTTGTAGAAGAGATACGAATTTGTCAATATTTTTTCGGCATTTCTCGAAGGAATCCTCAATGCAGAGAATTTCATCAAGGTATATAACCGAGGTGATGTGTTGAGATCTGAGGAAACCTACAACCGGCTTCATAACCTTTGTGAAGATAAAGGGGCTAGTACTCGTACATCAACCGAATGGTAGGCAGGTGAATTGGTATAATGAATCTAGAAATTTAAAACGCAGGTACTTCCTGCTTGAACAATATATTGGGATGAGGTGAAAAGCGTCGGAGAGATCCAGAGATGCCATATAGTAGTTTGGAAAAATTAAGTTTCTGGCCATTCTTAAATCCTCCATTTTGAAATGTGGAGTCAATGAACTCATTTAATTTTTTCAGGTTAAAGATGAATCTGTATGTCCCGTCCGGTTTGAGTGCTAAGAAATAAGTGGACAGAAATTGATCGTGGAGCAGAGTACAGCTTTCTATCGCTCCTTTCTGAATAAGCAAATTGATGGCATCCCTGTATCTATCTAGCTCGTTAATAGAGACGTTTGAAGATGGAATTCGATTTTGAGTAACCGGTCTGTCAAACTGTAATTTATAACCGCGAATATATTGTAGAATAACATGATTATTTGTTATTTTTTCCCATTCTTCAGTAAAAGATTTTAATCGACCCGCGACGATACTCACATGCTCTACTGTTTTTGCTCCGTAGTTTGAGCTTTGTTCGGTTTTGGTTCGCTTTTCTGAGCTTGAAATCTCGTTGTATAAGCAACTCTTCCTCTGTTGAACCTGAAGGGGAGACGTCCTCTGTTTGGGAATCCTTAAGCTGTCTGGTTCGGGCCGGGCCTGGAACCCGGGCGGCGAACCGAGTTTTTTGTCTTCGAAGAAGTACTTGGTGTGGATCTTTTCATATCCGCCGTTAATTTTTCGATTGTTTTCGAATTTTTTATCCTCATCATGAGTTCGCTCCCAACGAGGTACTCATCCAGCTTTGACTTATCAAGGATATCTTTAGCTGATTTGGAGAATGCAAGTGTCAGCATTGCTCTCCTTGAAAGAGATTGTTTCTGGTATGTGTTGGCCAAGATCTGTAGGCCGTGATGAAGTTTTTCAAAAACTTCACTTGGTTCGATACTATTTTTTTCTGTTATAAGGGTAAAAGCGTCTGACGCTATTATCATTATAGCTGACCCAATAGCATTTTGGGTTTGTTTTTTATATTCATCCCTCTTCTTGGCTGATACAGAAAGTTTGGCTTCTACAGAGGGGTTCAATTTTGGAGCTTCCAAGAATGAAAGCTTCTTATATTTTGCCAATAACTCCTCTAAATCTTTCGTCGCCAACCCTTCTTCTGTCTAGAATTTCAATCTGGATGCTAATATTTGATGAAGAAGTATATCTAGGGATTTGGGTACAGTCGGGTCATCTCCGATGATGTCCTTGAACGATTGGTCAAGATCATCTTCAACCTTTTTGGGGACACATGGCTGCTCTGTAGCCTCTCCTTTATCCGATTCTGGAATAGGAGAAAAAAGGGCTAATTCAAGAATAATATAAATATGCAATGGTAGAAATTAGGTGAATTAAGCCTTTGATTACAGAATTAATTTGCATATTAATATATTTATGCCCCTGTAAAGGTCTGCAGTAACTGTCTGCACTAAGATGTCTTGTCGCTCGTATAAGCTCCTTAGTGTGTGTAAATTATACTTCAATATGTCTTGCCGCTCGTGCAAGCTCATTGAAGTGTATTAATTCTTCTCTAATATGTCTTACCGCTAGTGTAAGTTCATTAGAGAAGAACAAAGCATAATATTATTATGTCCTTGAATAAAGTGGTTATGTTTTGTTGACAGCCTAACAAAGGAAACATGGCGTCTTCTAGGGAGAGCATGGCCCCGCACTCTACGTATATATGGATTATTGTAACATAAGATTCTTAATAAATACCTTGGTTAGTAGATTGATTTAATTCCATAAAATCATGTAATGGATCTCGAAGCGGGCTTCCGCTCTCTTGTAGATCAAGATCGAGTTCACAATGACTACCGGAAAGTTCTTCTTTCTCAGATGGAACCGGTGAAAGTTCTCTTTGTTTCATACTGTCTGTTTTACTTTGCATACACCGCAACTTTTTCTCTAACACTTCTAAAAGTTCGGAATTAGCTCTTTTTTGACTCATTGTTGTTATTAAAAACAAAAACGATCGCACTGTTAGAAATAAAAATAAAGACGAGCTGCGTAATAACGTGTCTTGACTCTAGCGTAAAACAAAGAAATATGAAGGAAGTGGGGATCAGGCCCGTATGTCTGGTGCTAGGGGCCCGCGGTGTTTCGTTTTCTTATTCTCTAAAATGTTGTGCTTTCTAGCCGGGACTTAGAGATAACTACATGGTTAACAGTATAATCTTGAGAACGAGGCTCGAAATATAATTGGTATTTAACGTAAGATAAACAAGTTAAACCGCTAGAGCGCACTAGAGTTCTTTAGAAATCCCTTGAAACATGTAAAATTTCCTCAAATGTTTGAAATATTTGGAGGTCCTATAAAATTCCTTAAATCTTATGAGATTCTTTTAAATTCCTCTGAAATCTTTGAAAATCTTTCATAATTCTTTGACATCCCTTGAAAATCTTTAGATCTCTCGAAATCGTTGGGAATCTTTTAAAATGACATAAAATCTTTAAAATTCTTTGAAATTTCTTTAATTCTTTCTTATCCCTTGAAATTGTGCAAATTCGTAGAAATCCATCGGAATAAAATTTATCTCATTCCCTAAACTTCTCTAGAAATTATAGTTGAAATCCTTCAAAGTCCCTTGAAATCTTTGTGATAGCCAGGAGTCTCTTGAAATTTCATTCTCTCGAATTAAGTTCTTTATAGAAATCCCATATAAACTTTGAAAATCCTACAAAATTCTTCAAAATCCCTTCAAATCTTTGAAGTGGCTTGAAATTTTTTGGAGTCTGTTGGAATACCATAAAATCTTTTGAAATTGACGTGCTTTTTTCAAAGTTCGTCTTTTTTGGTTGAATTCAACTTTTTTTCATTTCAAATATTGTTTGGTTGACATATCAATTATTACATGTCTTGAAATCTCTTAAAATCCTTTGAAATTCTGTCAAATAATCGAAGTCCCTTTCAACCTATAAGATCCATCAAAATCCCTTAAAATCCTTTGAAATGTTTGCAAATCTTTCGGAATCCCATGAAATCTTATAAATCTCTTTAAATCTTTTCAAATCTTCGTAATCCCATTAAAATTCCCTGACTTATTTCAAAATTCGTAGCAAAATTCCTAAAAAGCTTCGGAAATCTCGTTACCTAAATTCAGTAAAATTTTGTACTGCTTCGAAATACTTTGTAGTCCTTTGAAATACCTTTAAATGCCCTTGAATCTGTTGAAATCCTTTCAAATTACTGAAAATCTTTCAAATCTTTTGAAATCGTATTTTTGAAATGTATGGACTTATTTCATTTTTTCCGTAGAATCTAGGCGTGCGATTGGCTTTTCTGAAACTCGCAGATTTAAGTAAATTGTTAAAGCAATTAAAATATCTCATTTTTCCATGAATAATCTTCTCTTCATCATATACTATACTATCATCCTAATATTTAATTCCTCTCATATGGGGCGAAATTTCTCAAGTTACCCACCCCAAAAAACGAATTCGTCCGATTGGACCTAAAGTTTGGCTGAATGTAGTCCTATTGGATAGCACTTCGCGCAAAGAATTTTTTTTCGTTTCGACAAATATTTGCAAAAGTAGGGGGAGGGGTGAATTTTTTAACTTCTGATGGAAAGCCTCTTCTTCAAACATATATAACTTTTTTCTTTTTGCAGAAAACGAAACTTTTTCTCAAATTTTTACCCATTTGATTTTTTTGGAGAATAGTCTAGTTGGAAAGCTGAGAATTTTCCCTATAAAACAGCCAAAATCATATACTTCGAAAATGTAGTCTATTGAATGTGCCTGAAAGTGATGTTTTTGCCTATTTGTGTTATTTATTTGAATATGAGATTGATGGATTTTATTTTTTGCGCCTTTCTGTCTTAGCTCTGGTTCACTTCATATTGCTATGGGGCGGATCTGGTATTCAATGTTCAAAATAGTCAGCATTGGTTTCCTCTTCATTTGTTTCATTATTCGTTTCTTTCTTTATTCATTCATTTCTTCATTCATTTGTTTCTTCATTTATTTGTTTCTTTATTCATTTGTCTTCAGCTGTGTTGTTGCTTCGTCTCGTCTGCCACTGAAGAGATACTATTTTTATTTTTCATTAAAAAAAATACTTTTTCATGGCATAATGAATAAATAAATAAATAAATTTGCGCCACATGCAGATTTGAACTCACCAACTCAGAAGAAAGTTCATCTGAAAGATCAAATTATTGATAAATTTAAAGACTCTGAAAATAAACAAGAAAAATTTCAACTCCTTTCACTTGCACCAAGATCTTGGGGACGCAGAAAACTAATGAGAGTTCTTGGTACGTCAGAGCGGCAAGCAAAAAATGTGAAAAAATTACTTTAAGAACCTGGGATTCTTATACCCTCGAACCCAAAAACTGGAAGAGCATTGCCCCTGGAAACTAAAACTCTTGTAAAGAATTTTTATAAACGCGATGACATTAGTCGAATGATGCCAGGGATGGAAGACTTTGTGTCGGTAAAGAATTACGAAAACTTGAAAACTCGTTTTCATGTTCAGAAAAGGGTTCTGTTATGTAATCTCAATGAATTATATGCACAATTTACATCAGAACACGAAGAACTGAAGATAAGTATTTCAAAATTCACGGAACTCAGACCTCGGCATTGTGTTCTAGCAGGAAGCAGTAGTACTCATAATGTGCGCGTTTGTGTGCATCATGAGAATATCAAGTTGATGCTGAATGAGATCAATATTCGGCATTCGATAGAGGATGCTGACATAATATTAAAGAATTATCATGATTGTCTGGATGGTATTGTATGCCCTGGAGCTTCAAATTCCTGTCACCTAGGAGAGTGTGAAAACTACCGAGGTACTGCGAATTTGAATAGAAATTTGACGAATGCTTTCGATGAACATTGAATCAATGAAGTAAGATTCGAAATTTGGCCACAAGCCGACAGGAGTACTCTGCAGACTTTAGTGACGGATACCGATAAATTTATATATAATTTCTGTGAACGGTTCTTGAAATTGGAAGCACACCACTTTGTTTCAAAGAAGCAATCATCGTTTTTCCAAAACCTGAAGGAAAATTTATTGCCGAATGAGTTTTTGTTTTGCTTCGATTTCGCAGAGAATTACGCCTTCGTAGCTCAAAATTCTGCGCAATCATTCCACTGGAATAACGACCGAGCTACAATCTTTACTGCCGTGATTTATTTTAAAGGTGGCGGAGAGATGAAACACAGAAGTATCGCGATAATATCCGACAACTTAGCTTAAGAAACGGTGGCTGTTCATGAATACCAGATGATCATAGAAGATTATCTGAAAAATCATTTTGCGCTGAAGAAAGTCTACCATTTCACTGATGGTGCAGGGCATCATTTTAAAAATAAAAGCAACTTTGCTAATGTCCAAGCTCATAAAGATGATTTCGTTATTCTAGCAGATTGGCATTTCCATGGTACATCACACCGCAAAGGTGCATGTGCGTGATGACATTTTGTCGAAACAAAAAAAATCTCTGCACGAAGTGCCATCCGATAGGACTCCATTCAGACAAACTTTAGGCCCGATCGGACGACTTCGTTTCTTGGGGTGGGTATATCTACCTACTTAAGAAGTTTTTCCCCATAGGCACGTTACTTATCAGAACTTTTTGGACATTGTAACAGCAGTGAGCATAAGGACGTTCAATACCGTAAGTCGAAAATAGTGAAGTAGCTCTAGTTTTTGAGAAAAAAGGATTTAAAAGTGTCAAGCACCTTGCTTTAGTTCTTTTCTTTCAGTTATATAGAAAATTCATAGTGAACGAACCTGATGCGTTAGAAACTCTGTAAAGAGGTTAAGTTGAGAAAAACACATTTTTTAGTACTTTTGACCCCGTTTCGCTCAGAAGGTACAAATAATAATACACATATTTTCTTCTTTTTAATTAATTATGTTTTAAAATTTATGGTATGAAAGTTTTTCAAGTACTTTATTTCAACTTTGTTATCAAAATTGCTTATAATTTGTTGTAACAGCAGAATCAATTTTTTTATTTATTGTGTTTGCATTGACAATTCGAAATCTTTTTGACTAGATTTGGCTACGTCTCAAAAACAGCCAAATATTTGGCACAAAACAATTCTGGCTTTTTTTCTGTGAAGCGATGAAATTAAAATTTTTAATACTCTAATAACAATAAAATTTTTCATCCTCCTACGTATTTATTTATGTGAATTTTTTGACTCCAAATACCATTCAAATAATAAATCACAATAATTTTGACACAAAATGTTGTTATCCTAGAACAAACAGACAAACTGGAGTATTCGTTTAAATAAATATATTATAACAATTCAGTTTCGAACCTAATCCGTAGAGAGGGAGAAAGAGAGAGATGTTACACGGTGGGATAAATCAGGAATTTAGTGTAAAAAAACTCTAAAGCCTTCAATTTTTATCGGATTAGAATTTGATTTATTGAATATTCAAAGGGATTCAGTTTACAATAGAGCAGTCGTAGTTGATTCTTCAATTTATTTTTTTGTCGTTGTATTTATTTATTTAACGCATTAATAAATCTTTAATTAGAAATAAGATTCGTACATTTTGCAGGACGTTTGGAACAAATCAACTGCTCCATACAATATGGATTCAAGTTCGAGTGAGTCCGTATGACGATTCAGCTTTTAGTTGTTCCTCAAATGAAATCAGGTCTATCTTTGGATAGCTTTCTTTATTGCAATAAAATGAACAAGCACACCGTTCGCACACCATAATAAAATATTGACAAATTCTACGCAATACAAAATATTTAAGAGAATACCGTAAAATTTTATTACATGTTGCAGAATGGAGTGCTTATGTTCATTTTATCTCCCAAACTCAAAATATCAAAATCGATAAGACAGACTTGATTCCATATTGTGTGGAGCAATCGGAACATAGGAGACACGACTTTTTAGTGGACTTTACAAGAAATTCATATAAATCAACTGATTTCTGGCTCGCCTCCGACTCGCCTACAGTTCCCCTTCGGTTCGCATCTGGCTGGTACAGCAAACTTCATACTCGTGTGGAACTGCCGACTTTTCTCACTTGTAGCACAATATACTATTGATGCCTTCGAGGAGGTGGTGGAGGTTTTGGCTTATATCCAGCAGGTGGTATCCGACATGAGTTGAGTCGACCAGGAGGATCAAGTGCGACCCAGACTCCGTCAGCATTTTCGTGCGCACCAAAGTCCAAATGCCTTCTTTCATCATTTATATAATATGGTTTAACATTTGGCTGGATTTGTTCACGATCTTCGCCGAATAGCTTAATGTCCTCTACCGATCTATCCAAAGCATTTCTCCTCACACTCACTCGATAGCCATATATTTTTGTAATGTAATATTGAGTGTCAGAATTAGGTGATATCGCTGGATCTGATGAACAACCTACACAATTTCCCAAGGCGTTTAATTATGTGGAAGAAACATAGAGATTTAGAACGTTTTTGCACAGTAAAAAAAATTATGAAAGCACCTTTCCATTGAGATCATACTCGTGATATAAAATAATAATATTAATATCCAACACGGGGTTTATATTTAACTTCTTCCCATACGTGTCACACAGGTGAAAATGTACAACATACAAAACGACTATTACACTTAGTTTTCTTTCCTGAAGTTTACTTTTTATTCCAACTACTTTATATGAAAATCTTGTCTTTAAATTCATCTTACGATTTTGAAATTATCGCTAAGGCTACCCATAAAATTTGGAAAGAATTCCGGATTCTGAAATTTGTCGAAGTCGATCAAAATTCAATCCAATTTACGATTTTTGTCCGTTTCACAATCACCATCTGTGTTAGAAAAATAAACCACTACCATGCATACTCATTATAAAAATGTTGTTTGAATTGTTAGATGAAACCGAAAAGCATAAAATCTTCAATTTTTTCGACTGGGTGCCGATTGTGTATGAATTCACGTGTTATATTTCACATTTCACTTCATATTTTGATAACAAAAACAGTGACATGTGAAAAATATAAAGTGAAGTGTGGAACGTGAAATATGAAATTATATACTCCACCGACCCCCAGGGCGTTGATTTTTGGTTCTATTTGACAACTTATTCTACTGGGTATGCATGTAATAGTCAACTTTTTTGGCAATAGTAGTGAATGTGAAATAGCCTAATACGGTGTTATCCAAAAACTGTACGAAAACGATCTGAAATTCGGCAGGAAAAAATTACTAATTGATTAGTAAGCGAAATCACAAAAGAATTAGTTAGTATTCACACTAGTTGACTTTAGTAAAACAGATACGAGAAGAATAATCCATGTTTTTTCTATCAAAAGTCTAAAAAATTTTACTCTTAAAAACCACCATATGTCCGGGGAATCCGAACATTTGGTCATCCTAAGCGCGCTTCCCAATAAGATCCAGATAAACCGCAAATGTAAGAATTATTGATAAAAATCTCTAAAGAATTAGTTAATATTTTCACTAACTGACTATGGAAGAACAGAAATAAGAATAATCTCGAAAACCCGAAAATATACGAATATTCATTATGCAGCAACAAATTCAGACTCAATCTTTCTCCTATTAAAAAAAACTAAAAATTTCTACCTCCAAAAACAACCATGTGTCCGGACTCAGGCTAAATGTTTTTTCTATTGAAAAACCAAAGATTTGTACTTTCGAAAACCAGCGTATATCTCAATTCAGAATCAACATTTTTTCATTGAAAAACTAAAAAATTGTACATCTAAAAATCAACATATGCCTAGAGAATACAAAAACATGGTTACCCCAATTACGCTCAAAACAGAATCCAGACAAACCGCATATGTAAGAGTTATTGACCGAAATCTCTAAAGCATTAGTTAATATTTTCACTAATTGACTTCAGTAAAATAGAGATAAGTTTAATCATTAAAACGAGAAATAATACAAATATTTTTTATTTAACAACAAATTCGAAGAAAATCAGCCGATGTCACTAAGACTCAATGTTTTTTCCACCAAAAAACTAAAAAATGGCGCTCTCAGAAACAACCATATGTTCGGGTTCAGACTCAATGTTTTTTCTATTTAAAAACCAAAAAAACTGGAAAATTGTACTTCCAAAGATCACCGTATGCCCAGATTCACACTTAATGTTATTTTTGTATTAAAAAACTACAAATTTCACTTCCAGAAATAACCATGTGTCGGGATTTAGACTCAATGTTTTTCCTATTTAAAAACCAAAAAACTAAGAAATTGTGCTTCCAAAAACCACCATATGTCCGGGGAATTCGTACATATGGTCTTCCTAATTATACTTACCAACAACTTCCAGATAAACCGCAAATGTAAGAATTAGAATGCAGCTAGCGAACTTCATTCCTTTCATTAGGTTTCGTAAACGGTGAAAGAGAAATTTTGGAGATATTCACTACTATATATACTAACCTCTATAGGATAACTACGCTTTATTATTACCTCCTTTATACAAATTGTGTGGTAGGGACGATAAAGTGCTTGACATTAATTGTAATTCAGAACTGAAAACCAAATGAAAAACAACTTTGCCAAATATTTGCTCTACTATATGGCAACAGGGCCGTAACTAGGGTGGTGCAATTGGTGCCTCCGCACTAGGCGCAGATCACAGGAAGGCGCAAAATGCACAAATAAATTATCCAATAAAACTGACGAATTTTCAATTTCAAATGAAAATATTTCCAAAAAATCCCGCCTGCGTCCCTCTAACAAGTGCATTCTGATTTCTAGAACATTTAGTTGCCCCTTGATATAATTTTGTTGTAAGGGAAAGTGGCGCCGTCAAATAAAGTTCCCACTTGCGCTCCTTCTAGCCTGTCTGATAGTGGGCGTAGTGTAAGCCTTACCATCCTGGGGCTGAGTCTGAAAAAGAAAACGATTCAACGAAAGCGATGACAAGAAAATGTCAAAAGCTATGATTAGGTGGGCAAACATGGACTCGACTGTACAACCTCAATCTAATAATATTCTTGACGATTCTAAGACTAGTGACTCAGATGTAGCTGCAGAAAATGCTGTTAGAAAACAAATTCCTGACGAAGTGAAGTTCGCTAAATATTATTTTATTTTTTCTGACTGGACTACAGATTGGAAGCGTATGGTCTCAACATCAAAAATATCAGGGGTCAGGGCTATGATAATAGGAATGATATGAGCGGAAAATACTACGGTGTCCAATCTAAGATTTAAGAAATGAACAAACATGCTCAATTTGTTCCATGTACGGCACATAGTTTGAATCTTGCATAAATACATGCTGCTACCGGTTGATCCGGTATAATAACGTTTTTCAGTCTCGTTCAAAGACTATTCACTTCTTTTCTTCATCAACAATTTGTTGGAAAGTTCTGATGCAACATGTTGATTTATCTTTGGAATGTCACGCAGACACTAGATGGTCGACCAAATCAAGAGCAGTGAACGCTTTAAACACCCAACTCCCACAAGTTGTCACTGCATTAAATGGTCACGGTAGACAGAGCAGTCAAAATGGTAGAAGAACTGACGAAACAGATTCAAAACATCTGAAATGAAGATTTCGAGAAAAAATTCTTGGATGCAGAGGCAAATGTAACTAGGACCATTCAAATTGAAAGTGATTTTGACCAGGAAAGGAGACGACTAGTCGAAAATTAAGATATGGATGAAAGTGTGAACGCAGATTACAATATAACACTAAAACAAAAATTAAAGAATGAAATGTTTGAAGTAATAGTTACTACGATAACTCATTTTGAATGTAGATTTGAGAAGCTGAACCTTATGCCATGGGGCAAGTGAGATTGACGAGTTGACGTAGTACGGTTTAACGAACAGCAACATTTTTTATTGCGCAAAAAGTTGTATTGCTTTCGCAAATTGTTGAAGTTTAGCAAAAAAAATGCTAGTTACGGCACTGTCTGAAAATATTGTGACATGAGAAAATCACGTGATAGTCAAGAAATGAAGCTAAGGAAAAATACCACAGATGATATTGCTCTGTTAGTAAACACTTCTCTGATTATTATCAGATCATATACATTTAATATGTCATGGTTGCTGTGTGTATACTTTTATTGGCATAACGTAAGATAAGAAAGTTAAACAGCCAGATTTGAATTCATCAAAAAATGTATTATTTTTAACAAGAAAACACACCTATAGCCGAACCCAATTAATCGACTTTGATTAAATTTTAAAGAAATGTATTAAATGAGTTGTACATATGCTGCTTTTGTAGGAAAAAGTAATACATAAGAAACAGCGTAAAGTTAGATTTAAAATCGAAAAGATTTCAACTTTGATTTATACTTTCATATGTAAGGACGTCTGCTTTACGTAAATTCATAATTGCATAATTTTTTTAAGTAGTGAAAGAGATCAAATATCAGTCTTTTATTACGCTTTGGGACCATTCCGCCTAAATTTGAAGCCGCATAATATCGCATAATTCAGGGCTAGTTACCGCATCATACGTTTTGTCGCATTATGCGCGCATAAAATACGGGTAGATAGCAAAAACGGGTTTAGAAAATGCTTACAGCAAAAATAAGTTGAGAAAGTCAAAAACGAGTCGAAAAGAACAAGAAAAACGAGGATTATATCGTATATTATAATATGTGGGCGTCCGCATGAAAAGGGCCCTTATGGCCGGTATGTAGTTACGTGTAGGGTCTTATAGCCGGATGAATTCCCCGCATCTTAAGAACTTCAGGTTGAAAAACGAGTCACCGGGGCAATTTTGAAGCTGGAACTTCGAAAAACCACTTTTCGGGAAAAGCGCATCTAAAATTGGCGAGTCCCATAAGCGCACGTGTTATACTTTTTCTTCGAACATGAAATATATCCACTATCGGCTGCTTTCGGTACATGAGTATAGTACTAATCGATTTATTATAGGTCCTACTATCGCCCATTACGCAAAACCGAAAATCATAATTTTGAACCTGACTTAGAAAAATGCAAATATCTCCTAAGCTAGAACCGGCCATAAGGACCCATTTCATGCGCACGTCCATATATTGCAAAGCAAGTATTACGATCAAAAAGTAATATCCAAATACTCAATTCGATAAACTGATATTTGCAAAATGTGTCTGAAAGCTTTCTAAAGAATTTGGCCATGTTGATTTATAGAAACTGATCTTTCATAAGTGAATTAGAACACTAATGTCTCAGTATTCGAGAGTGTAGATGTAAAATGAATATGAACATTACTACTCGCACCCTTACATTCAGAATTAAAAGAAAAGGAAAATTAATATTGAAGAAGGTATATAAGTCAGATTTGGAGAGATCTTATTAATATTGTTTCTGAAGTAGGCAGAAAGTCACAAGAATGGTGTAGGAGAAGTTTCAGAAATACTACGTAGCATTACGCAATATATAAAATATTTCTATTTGTATTTGCATTTGTATGCGATATATAATACGATATGTATAATTTTTAATGTCGATGTTATATAACACACCATTTTATGGCTAGTGTTCTTTTATATTATTATTATTATTATTATTATTATGTCGGCCCACCTTCCACCCACAGGTACTCATGACCCGGAACTTTGCTACTGAACACGGTCGCGAAACACGGCAAGTGCTCAGTAGATTCGCTGATGTCAGTCGTTGTTTTGGAACTCTATATTCTGCT
>JAUMHM010079403.1:0-13726 GCA_032362435.1 Melikaiella ostensackeni
TCAGATCGAGACAGGACATAGGATTTTATTTGACAAAACAACCGTCATCGCAAAAACATACAATATTTTTCCAAGAAGACATAGAGAAGCAATCGAAATCTTGAAACACCCTAATAACATCAACAGGGACAATGTATATAATACCAATCCGATTTGGCTTTCCGTTTTTTCGGTTTTTTAAAAAAGACTTGATTGGCCAATCAGGTTCGACCAGACCCCACGGTGGGTGCTCTGGACAATCACAGGCATCGTAGAGAGTATATAAAAGTGCAACATAATCTGAAGCGTCAGTTTCAGGTTAGCCCTGAAAAAGTGAACTGCATTGTTCACGAAACTTCGGCAAGATTCGTAGTTTTGCACACGATTGAAACCCGAAACACCTCCTATCATCATAATGAATGATCGTGAAAGCATTAAATCTATTCATTAAGTGTAATAGTTATAACAAATTAAATAAAATGGATTCATTTGATATATATGTTGTACAATTAATTTACAAAATTGTTCAATCATGAATGAGGATTAGTTTTTATGACAGTGTAAGGATGACGCTTTTCGCCATGGCTGCTAGGCATTGGAAAGCCTTTTCCTGATATAAGAGTTGAATGAAGTCTGGCTGCGTCTGTTAAGCCAGACTTTCAAAACGTCCTCAACAAGTCTTGATAATGTCTTGATCGCCTGTCATCAAGTCAAAGCTCAAGACGAAATATTTTCACATGGGACGGAATTTGTGGACGATTCATAATATATAATTAATACGATAATTATTTCACCACTTCTATAATATTTGTGCTTGCAGGTTCCACAAGACGTATTGCATTACCTGATCTTCTCCGTTACGAGGGTCTTCAAAGTAGGCCAACCCTGATACATCCCGGTGACACGTATAGGGTATGAGTAGTGAGAGGTTGGATCATTGGATATTTCGAACCAGACGGACGGTTGCGTCCATTGTTGGCTTGGAATGACAGAACGAGAAGCTTTATAAGAATTAAAATATACAAAGACGACATTAAGATTGTTCAGCCAGTATTGGACGATGAAAATGATATCCGTATGTACTACGGCCTACTCATATCAGAATGTGAAGGTCTAGAAGTCTTTGACGCCGAAAGACCTAGACCTCCAGCAACTCCAGTATCACCCAAGCATAGGGGACAGATTCGCCCTGTTTCAGATTGAAAGAAAATGCCACGTAGTTTCAGCATTTTTCCAGCTTAAATTCAATCCTGATTCAACTCTGACCCATTTCTGTTTCAGCACCAATTCAATCCTTATTATTGTATTCATCGCATTTATACTAACACCTTGCTTGAATAAATGAAGCATTCAACGTCGAATACGTAACTGGTCATTTTGACTTCCTTTCCCAATTCGTTATTCTTCTTTATTCATAATGTGTTCCCATTAGGTTTGCATAACTTCCGTTCATTCACATCTTTATGACATCGTTATTCCATCGCTTATTCTAGCTTAATCTCTAATTTGATACATATACAGGTAATTTCTAATTCTCAAAAGTTCAACGTGTTAAAGCGAATGAAAGAACGGGTGATAAAGTGTTTGAGCGTATGAGCGAGTGAGGGAGAGAGAGAAGCAGCAGAAAATGCGGAGCCACATCTTTTATTATTATTGTTTGGGTTGAGACCGAAAGAGCCTCTGAGGATTTTGTTTTTTTCGTTGCGTCCCCTTGTAAGATTATGCGTGACCCCAAAGCTCTCTCCATACGGAGAGGTTCGCATCCACGCCTTTGGCCGATATATATGACTCACTGATGCAGTTGCTGCCAGTTGGTGCTGGACGCTTCCCCACGATTGCGGGGCAGTTGCAAAGGATATAAATAGATGACTCATCACCCTTTCCGCAAAGATGACAGGGAGTTATTATCTCTATTATTATCACTATTATACACTATCTTGTGTCTCTGATAACCAAGGCTTTCATTTCCCATAAATACTTCTGTGGTCTTCTGTGTGGTCTTCTGTGGCCTTATTCCACTCCTTCTGGATTTTCTCGGTCAGCCAACTGTTGATTTTGCCAGTGATGAGCCTACTGGAAATGCCTACAACTGATTCCGGACCCGTGAAGTCTTCTCTTACTAGTACTTTTGCTAGCCTGTCCGCGATCTCATCGTCTTTAATGCCACTGTGTCCAGGGATTCAAAGTAGAGTCTTTCGATTTTTCATCGCCAGATTACACAGTGCCTGAAAAGACTCCCATGCTAGTAGAGATGTTCTCATTGTTCCATTCAGGGCCATTATAGCAGCCCTGCTTTCTGAGCAAACGCGTATATTCCTTCTGTTACCATACTCCTATGTCTTATAAGCACATTGGAGCATGGCAATGATCTTGGCTTGTGGGCCTGTGTCGTAGGATCCCTTCGGAATTGTGAAGCCCATTCCACTCCTCCTGCGATAGATACCAGCTCCTGCTTTTTCCTTGTTCTTGGAGTCTTCTGTGTATCAGTTGTCCCCATCACTAGGTAAGTATGCCTCGCCGTGAGCCCAGTTTTCTCTCGTGGATAGGCTCATTTGATACTCCTTGTCGAAGAGGTAGCGAATAGGCGTTTTGTCCCCGACCATGCCCAATGTCGGCCTACTATCGGTTGCATCCATTATTCTGTCAAGATTCCTCCGCCATTTCTCATGTTTATACTCCAGGCTACCTACGTAGTCAATTCCTTTATTATGAGACGGAGGGCCTCTAGTCCTATCAGTGCCTCTGAAGTTGCCGTATGTGTCGACTTTTGGGCACCAGTGCCGCCTCATAGAACCAGTCTTCTGATTCTGATCCGAATCAGTGTTTTCGGTTTCGGGCCCTACTTTTTCCCTATGACTCTTCTGCAAAGCCAAAAAGTCGCTGTGAGCTTTTTGCACTTTCCAGGTGCTCCTTACATAACAGCTTCTTATACAGGATGACTCACAGGTATTCAGCTCGTTCAGTGATTCTCAGTTGTTGCCCTTCCTGTCTCAATATACACGCGGTCTCCCACTCATATCGTCCGGTGAACAGAACCACGTCCGTATAATTTGGAATCACCTATAATATGGTCTTCTTGCACCAGGTATCCACTATCTCCTGTGCTTGCTGCATTACCCCGAAGAGCGTATCCAGATGCTTGCCGCGCACGATGACCAAAATATTGACCGCGTAGCCTATGGAATGGTAATCCTTACTCGTAAGTAGATGAAGCAGTTCAGCAACTACCAAGCACCACAGTAAGGGCGATAAAACTCGTCTTTGTGGGCATCCCAATCTAACAGTTCCGCATTGAGTGGTATCACTCATAGTTGTTGTTAGGTTCCTATTGCTCAACATATGACAGGTCCATTTTCGACAAGATCTTGTCGCGGATGTGTCTATCCACGAGTTTTCACACCATTTTCAGTAGGAAAGATGTGAGGCTGATCAGACGGAAAATCTTGGTCGAATTATAATCAATCCTGCCCGCTTTCGGAACGGGGACCACTCTCGAGCCTCTTCATACCGTCGGCACGCATTCCAGTGCCACATTAGCCCTAGCAAATCTCACCAGTGGCCTAACAATGTACTTCTCTGCCCTCCCTGTAAGAAGACGGAGTATACAGGTATGTTATCCGGACCAGGAGACTTGTTTGGGCTGGAAGACTTGAGGTCAGGAACTGAAAGATCTACAAAACTAGGAGTTGTTTAAGACTTTCCGTTATACTCACCTCCTGAAGCCATGCCTGATGACTCGCCAGGATGATGTCCTTAGTGAAGGGGTAAATATCTCCAGGCGCCAAAGGACCACGGACGAATCTTCCGCTTTGCTTCATCTAATTTCGTTCTAGACGATATATCTTTCTTACAGCTTCTCAATTCCCTTCCTCTTCCTCCTTCACCATATATCTGCCCGTAGCCTTATACAGGCCACGCCAGCATATCAAACAACCTCATTTGACTATTCCAATCTTTTCTAAATTTCCTTTTTCCTATTCCCCATACCTCACTGCTTACTTTTTATATCTCTCTTCCCCCTTATAAATCTCATTACTTTCATTTTATTTGTATAAGGCCTCCGTTTCATCCTGTACAAGCATTTTTCGGACCCCGTTTTCAAAACCACCATTTCTTTCTCATTTTCCCCCAAAATCAATACATTATCCACTACATTATCTATGTCTTTCCAGTCCCATGAGTCAAACACCACATTCAAACCACAAACATTGCTGTCATGTCCCCTTTCTCTGTTTTGATCCTTCTATTTGTAATTTAATTTAGCAGAGAAATGTCATCTATCTCTGTCATATCTTTTTCAAATCCTGTCTAATCCGGTAGAATCACATTTTTTCTCTCTACTCCTTTTTTAACCTGTCTGGAACTATTTTCACATATACCTGATATAATCTTGGCATTAGTGCCACTCCGCTATAATCTTGAACCTCTTTCCCTCTTCCTTTTTCCACCATTAGTACCAATATCATTTCTTTCTATATTTCTGGCCAACCCTTCCCTCTCTATGCCCTGCTGCACATCATCTATACCCATTTCTCAAATTCCTTTCCCTTATATTCCCAAACGTTATTCGGCAGTTCATCTTTATCTACTGCCTTCTGCCTTTCTCTATTCCACTGACCCTATCGCCTTCGCTATTTCGAACCTTGTGATATCCTTCATTTCGCCCTTTTTTCTTCCTTCTTAGCCTTCTTTTATTATCTTCTTATACACTTTTTCCTCAAATGAACCCTCTGATGTGCTTTTCACTCCTCCTGTCATCATTTCCACCTTTTCTTTTCACATTTACCTGTGTCATTTCCACCGTTTTTATCTGTCTCCTAAATTGATCTTTTTTCTGTGCTCACCAATCACTTCTTTCTACTCTTATTTCTGTCCTTTTTTCTTTGGCTTTGTTCCGTTAATCTATGTTCCTATTTCTACTAGCACTCCTAGTGGAAGATGATTCAAGTCTACGTAGTCCGCTGTCTTTAACCTTCCTATATTTTCCCTCACTCCCTCGTCAGCAACAACACAGCTTATTACTGTTCGTTTTTTCCCCCGTATGAGTGTTCTCTCCCTTCTCATCTTCCTTTTTATTCCCGTTTAAAATAAACCTCTGGCGTTGGTGTGAGAAACAAGATAAAGAATGGTTGAGGCAATTGAGAGGAAGAATAGAAAAAAAGAGAAAGAGGAAATAAAAGAAAGGGGAAGGAACTGGAAGAAGGAAAGGAAGAAGTGTCAAGAAATATGGATACGAATATTGAGATAGAGGCTAGGACATCAGAAAAGGTTTGAAAGGTAGTCAATAGAGAGAAGAAAGAAAGAGAAGAGGAACCCAGGATACTAAGATGGTAGAATGGAAATCATATCTCATAGATTTGCTGGGATCGATGGAGAAGAAAGTGCTGAAGCGAGGATGAGCGTGAAGGGAAAGAGACAAGAAAGAGGACATAACAAGGAAAGAAATAGTCAAAGTGTTAGAAATAATGAAAGATGGCAAGGTACCTGGCTTAGATGAAATTCCGAATACAGGGTTCGAGAAATACTTTAATGGGCAAAGGCTGAATCTCAATGTAGAAAGACAAAAATAATGAGAGAAACAAAGAATAGGGAAGAAATAAAAATGGGCTGGGAGATAAGAGGGAGTAAAGTATGATGAAGTAAGGAAGTTTGAATATTTGGGATGCAGTTTGCAAACAAATGCTGATCATAGAACTCATATGAGAGAAAGAATAATAAAAAGCGGCAGCAGAAATGAAATAGATATGGGGAATAGGAAAAATGAGGTTCGAAAAGGATTGTGAAAGAAGAGTTTGGTTGTTTGTTACGCTGGCATGGTCGGTATTAGTATATGCAGCAGAGATATGGAAATGAAAGGAAAGTGAAGAGATTATGATGTTACAAGAACGATATATAAGGTGCACACTAGGGATAGACTGAAGGATATCTGGACTCAGCAAAAAGTGTTTGAGGTAGGTTGACGAAAGGAGTGGGAGAACACTAAAATTAATGGAATGGGAAAAATAAAGCAGAAGTTCTTTACGGACGGAGATATGGGAAATGGAACTGGAGTAAACTATGAAGTATCTGAGAAGAAAGACAGAGAAAGACAATTATTAGGAATATGGAGGTTGATTGAGGAGTCAAAATATGATAAATGGTATAAAATAATAAGGAAGGAAGGAGTACCAGACTACTTGGGAAAGAGATGGGGGGAGAGAGGGCGCACAAGAATAGCAAGATCCAGATTGGGGAACTAGGTCAGGGAAGGGATGTATTGGAAAAAAGAAGAGAACGAAAGGTGCAAAATATGTGAATATGAGAAGGAAAACTTGGGAGCATGTATGGGAAGGATATATGAGTAGAATTGAAGATAAAGGAAGCTGGTAAGAGAATGTGGTAAAGATTTTAGGGGAGGAAGGATTGGATAAGAAGTGGATGAGGGAATTGGAGGGGCTTAGAAGAGCGAATGAGAAAGAATTAAGGAGTGATAGAGAAAAAAAACAAGGTTTAGGTAGAAGAGAAGTGAAAGAAGAGAGAAGTAAGTAATTGCTATTCAATAGGTTATGTAAACCATTAGAGAGCACATCATGAATAAAGAAAACACAATGCAATAACATAATAAGAATGCAGTTATCTAAATTAGCTAAATTTTGTTAATATGTTTCACTCTAATTTATTATTTTGTTTACAATTCACAGAGATCAAAATGACTGAATATTGTAAAAATTATTATCGTAAAGTTAAATGCTACGTTTGTTTCAGGGTATTAACTTAATAAATATAGGAGAAGCTGTGCAAGATTATGTACGATATGTGAACAGCATGTCTGAAGACGAAGGCTCTTCTGTTTTTTATTTATAACTAGAATAACAAACACGTACGCTAGGCGCACGATTTAGATTTTTTTATCTCACAGAATTTTTAAACTAAAATGCAAAATTTGTATTCTTACAGTAGCAAACCCTTGCATTTTTGCTAAAAAATACCAATTTTCAACGGAACACATTAGCATAACCTAAAGTTGTTCAAATATGTAAATTTAATATTTAAATTTATATGATTTTTTATAGAATAACTGATTTCCGGTGCAAAACGCTGACATGCCTTATTATTGTTCAAATATTATAAATATTCTTTGAAATCTAAATTTTTTTATCAGAAATAGTAATCTCAGAATAAAAACACTAACTAAATATAACAATAACATAACAATATAGCGATAATAATTTAAGAATCACAAAAATTTTTTCGGGATTGTAAATCATCTTTTGAATTGTAAATTTTCTTTTAAATCTAACCGATTTTCTGTGAGAAACGCGAGCATGACCTAAAACTCCTCAAAGATGTTTTTCTTTTTAGGACAGCAATGCTTTTTTACTAGAAGCACTAATTCCCTATATAAAATACAAACAAAACGAAAAATTGTGATTCTTAACAAGATTTTTTTTAAGATTATAAATCTTCTTCAAAATCTAATATTTTTTGTTTGAAATGACTCATTTTCGATGAAAAATGTTGACATAACCTCAAATTATACCAAAATTGTTTTTGAACTCATCTAAGAGATTGAAATTTTTTTGGATAGAAAATAAATTTTTTTTTCGAACTGCGATTCTTGCTTGTTAATTGCACTTATTCAATATGCAATGAAATCCTTCACTCTTGTTTGAAAATGAACATCTAAATTCTATTAAGACCGCGAGCTTAACGAACAATTGTACAAAAAATTGTTATCTTCTTTAAAATCTAATGATATTCTTACCAGAAATACCAATTTCCGATGTGGAGCGCCAAAATAACCTAAAATTGGTAAAATTTGTGAATCTTCTGTAAAATATAATTTATTATGTCAATCGCCATTGTTACCTAAAATTGTTCAAAAATAACAAATAACAATTACAATTTATGACGAAAAACATTTACAAAATCCAAAATTGTCAATGGTTGTGAATTTCATTATGTAAAACAAAAATCATTGGAATTAAATCTAATGATTTTTTTTAAATAACAAATTCAGATGAAACACACCAACATAACCTAAAATTATTGAAAAAGAAAAATATTCATTGCGATTTAACCTTTGAAATCTTATAACTTTTGTTTAATCCTTAGCTGGCACACATATCTAGACGTAGCATAGCTGGCACACTGGGGTCAAAATGACCCCAGGCATAAAAATGCTTGCTGCAAAGGGCCAATCGTTTATTTTGATGCGCGAAAATTCCCAAATATTCTCCGATACTCCCTTTGAAAGGTGCTATGGGTTATTTTGTTCAAATTTAATATTTACTATTCATTTGAAAATGTTGAAGATGGGCGAAAAAAATGAAAGAAAAAATTTGAAAAATTTGAAACTTGGAAATTCGATATTTGAAGAAAATAAGCAAAATTTTCAAGCCATAAATAGTCTTAAATTGAGGTGAAATCGGTTTGGGGTCAATCTGACCCCAGTGTGCTAGCTAAGGGTTAAGAATGTTAACTTGCGGCATAAGACGCTAAGATAACCTTAGTTATTGAAAATTGGGAATCTTGATGATGATTTCAGTGACAAAATGCTAATTTCCAGTGAAAAAAAAAACAAACCAACTCAACCTAACATGTTTAGGAATTTGAAGCTTTTTTCGAAATTTTCTGATTTTGTATTAAATTTTTTTTTCCAAATACTAATTTCCAGCGAGAAGCACCGAAATTCATTCTTACTCTCGCTTTTTACCAATTTATTAACAATGTTTGCATTTCGATAAATCATGGCTTATCTTTTCAAGGAGAGCATTACCTATAACAGTACTGTTTCTAATTTTGAAAATAAGTAAATAATCTTTAAGTATAGCTATTGCTTGGAAAAATGTTCTCTTTCAAAAGGAATTGTTTTAATGATTTCAGACATAATAAAATTCAATTTCAAATTTGAAAAAAGTAAAGTTGTAAAGAATGTTTTCCTCAAAAAATAGGTCATCATTGATTGAAATTAAACAATTTTTTAAAGACTGGTAAGAGTCGTACCTTACCCGTAGAGCAAAACAGGGTATCTTACAATTTTACAAAAACTATATTATTCCGCCTATTTAAACATTGTTGACGAAGGTAATAGATTGTCAGTTCTATATCTTTTTGCTTTCTGATTTCGCGTAGGAAGCTAAATACAAAAAAACTCGGTTTTACATCTCGCTTTTGAAGTCAACGCATAAAATAAAATAAATTCAAGAAGCAAAAAATTAATTTTCGAATACAGATTCATTACGTAAGAGGTTCAACTTTTCAAACATGTAAACATTGATGATCATTTCATATATAAAAGCAGGAAATAATCAGTTTTCCAATTTTTACTTTGATCAATGGATTTGGACCTAAAATATTTGTTTAAATAATGATAAATTGACTAAGGTGATTTCATCACCTTCTTTTCGCTAACGCCTCAAATTTCATCATGCCTTCCAACAAATATTAATCTTTCCGTTAGGCAATAACATACTCTGTCCTTCTGAGTTGTACAAAAGTGTCATAAATCTGAATTATTTTCACAAGAACAGCGTGTGGAAAAAACATAGTTTTGAAATACAAATAACGAATGAGATAGCGACTGGTATAAAGGACCCTGAAAAATTTCGAAGAATATTCATTTGTTAGACTCTTGTCAAAATTATTCAAGAGTGGTTTCCCTTCTTTTAAGAAAATGAGAATCGTAGGTTGTATCCTGTGTTTGATCTTAGTGGTTTTCTCCGAGGGTTTCCCTAATCCTTTTCGTAAGTATAATAATATTTAAACTTTTACAGCATTTTTAATTGTTTCCTCTCAATGCGCAGTAAATTACGCCTATCTCATGTAAGCAAACTATTTTTTATTGCAAAATAAAAACTACATTTAATTTCATTAATTCAATATATACTATATCGACGGCTATTATCCGACCAGTGACCGTGTGACCTATTAAAAATGAGCCTTGACTTTGAAAGGCTATAGCGCCATCCAGAATATAGATAACAATATTTTTCAAAAAACCGTTGTAAGTCTGATCAAATTTTGCTTAAAGTAAGCTCTGGTTGAAGTAGTTTGGATTTGTAAGCATTAGATCATCCCACGAGGAAGACAAAAATAAAGTTCCGACTTTTGAGGAATTTCGTACTTCAACTTCAAAACTTTACTGGAGCTAGGGAAATAAATAAATTAATTTGATATTTCACAAGAGTGATATGTAGGACTTTGCTTTCCATTTGAGCCATCAAATATTAAAATATCTGCATTGGCTCAGAAAATATAAATTTTTTTGTGAGAGCATGCTAAATTTGAAACTCAGTGGGGGATTCATTAATTTCGTTGAAAATGCGTTTTTATTGTATGAAAATTCATACATTCTGTTAAAAATTTTGTTTTCCTTAGTAAGAAAGTTTTTTTCTTGATTGAAAATTCATCTTTGACAGTGAAGAAATCAATTATTGGGTTTGAAATTTTATTATTTTGTTGAAAAATCATTTTTTCCAATTGAAAATTATTTTCTTTTAGATGAAGATTCAACTGTTTCATTACGAATTCAAATATTTTTCAGCAAGCTAGATTTTTTTTCGAAAATTAATTTTTGAACTGAAAATGAAACTATTCCATTCTTTATTGAAAATTTACCTTTTTTTGTTGAAACTTAATCTTCTTGTACGAACATTCATATTTTCGGGTCGAAAATACAACTTTTTTGTGAAAAATTTGTGTTGGCTTGAAAATTGAACATTTTGAATGAAATTTTTTATCTTCATTGACTGGAAAAACTGTCTCGGTTGAAAGTTAAACTCTTCTGATGAAAGTTTGACTATTTGATATGAAAATTCATCCCTTTCGATAGAAATGTCGTCTTTTGTGGTTAGAAATGCAACTGTTTGGTCAAAAATTTATCTATTTGGATAAAAATTCGTCTATTTCGTTGCAAATGCAAAACTTTCACTTGAAACTTCAAGGACTCGAAGCGTTTCAATTAGAACTATTCTTAGCTTCATTAAAAAATTGATAACGCAATAAATAACGCATTTTCTTCAAAAGAAAATTCAATCTTGGTCCAACAGATCAAATTTCTCTGGACTTTCTGCTAAGTTATAATAGTATCTTTGTATTTATTATTATTACTTTTTTAACAATTTTGGTGACATAAGATCTCTCCATCCCCCCTCGTAAGAAGCAGTAGTCACATTTTAACAAACCCTCCAACCCTAAATCGTCGCACCCGATGTCAAAATATTTCGTCTTGGATTAGTCTTCAAAACATTAAAGTCTAGCTCCGTCTCATTAGCCAGACCTCATAGACATCAAATTTTGTCTTACGTTTATGTTTATAGCTCACAGTGGCAAGACGAACTGAGCTCATCTTTAGACATGAAGATATTTGCTATGTCTTCGCTAAAGGTCAATAAGAAAGAAACCAGATAATCTGGGCTCAAATTTGAAGAAAAATTGTCTTTAATTTTGAAAATAGCTATTCAAAAGTAGGAAAGTCAGAACTTGTAGGTCTTCATAACTATAGCTATCTTAAATTTGCTTCAAAATATCAATATTGTAGTTTTCTATAAGGAGCTCCTAAACCATAAGAAATACGGGAAAACGTAAAACATTCTCGAAATTTCCGCCAAACAAGTGAAATAGTAACAAAAAATGAAATAAAATGGATTCATTAAATATGCATATTGTACAGTGAATTTACAAAATTGTTTAAGCATAAATGAAGATTAGCTTTTATGAAGGTGTAAGGTTGACGCTCTTCGTCAGGGCTGTTAGGCATTGGAAATCTTTTTCCTGGTACAAGAGATGAAAGATGTCTTGCTGCGAATCATAAGCTAGACTTTCAAAACGTCTTCAACAAGTCTTGAAAAGTACTTGATCGCCTGCCATCAAGACAAAACTCAAGACGAAATATTTTTACACGAGACGTAATTTGCAGATGATTCATAATATATAATAAGTACGATGATTAATCTCCCACTTATATAATATTTGTGCTTGCAGGTTCCACAGGACGTATTGTATTAGATAACCTTCTCCGTTATGAAGATCGTTTTGGTCGGCCACAAAGGATAAATTCCGGTGATAAGTATAGGGTAGGAGTAGCGAGAGGTTGGATTATTGGATATATCGAACCAGGTGGATGGTTGCGTCCATTGCTGGCTTGGGATAACCAAACAGATCGTTTTATAAGAATTAAAATATTCAAAAACAACATTAAGATTGTTCATCCAGTATTGGACGAGGAAAATTATATCCGTCTGTACTACGACCTACTCATATCAGAATGTGAAGGTCTAGAAGTCTTTGACGCCGAAAGACCTGAACCTCCAGCAACTCCAGCTCCCCCCAAGCGTAGGGGACAGATTCACCCTGTTTCAGATTAAAAAAATCTGCCACTCAGTTCCAGCATTTTTCCAGCTTAGACTGAGTCCTGATTTAACTCTGTCCCATTTCTGGTTCAGCACTAATTCAATCCTTATTATATTCAAAACATTTATAATGATACCTTAATTGAATAAATAAAGCATTTAACATTGAATAGAAAATGAGTCATTTTGAATTTCTTTTACAATTGGTTGTTCTTCTTTATTCATAATGTGTCCCCTTAAGGCTTACATAACTTCCTTCCATGCCAATCTTTATGACATCCTTATCTCATCGCTTATTCTAGCTCACTCTCTCATTTGAAACATATAATTTTTAATTCTCAAGAGAGCAACGTGTCAGAGCGATCGAAAGAACGGGTGATAGAGTGTGTGTGCGTATGAGCGAATGAGCGAGAGAGAGTTCGAGCAGACAATGCGCAGTCGCATCTTTCATTATTATTGTTAGGGTTGCAACCGAAAGAACCCCTGACGCTTGGGGTTTTCCGTTGCATCGCCGTGTAAGATTATGCGTGAACTCGAAGCTTTCTCCATACGGAGAGGACCGCAGCCACGCCCTCGGTCGATAGGTCTAACTTAAAGGAGCAGTTTCTGCCCGTATGTGCCGGAGGCCTCCCCGCGATTGCGGGACAGTGGCAAAGGAAGAAGAAGGAAGAAGAACAGAAGGCATAGAAGTCTCATCACCCATTTTGCACAGGAGTCAAAGAGGGCTGTCTACGAGCCCTATCTTGTGTCTGTGATAGCCGAGGCTTTCTTTTCCTATAAACACTTCTGTTAAGACCTTCACTTCTTCCTTACCGAACTTGCGTCTTTCCGCAGCTCGTTTGACGTTTAAATGTATACCCATGAGCGTCTCAGCCTGACGGCAGACAGTGGCCTTATTCCACTCCTTCTGGATTTTCTCGGTCAGTCAACTGTTGATTTTGCCAGTGATTAGCCTACTGGAAATGCCTACGACTGATTCCGGACCTGTGAAGTCTCCTCTTACTACTACTTTTGCTAGCCTGTCCGCGATCTCATCCTCTTCGATGCCACTGTGTCCAGGGCTCCATAGTAGAGTCACTCGGTCTTTCATCGCCAGATTACTCTGTGCCTGAAAACATTCCCATACGAGTAGAGACGTTGTCGTGGCACATTGGAGGATGGCAATGATCTCAGCCTGTAGGCCTGTGGCGTAGGGCCCCTCCGGTATCGTGAAGCCCTTCTGCGATGAATACCAGCTTCTGCTTCCTCCTTGTTCTTGGAGCCATTTGTGAACCGGTTGTCCCCATCACTAGGCAGGTATGCTTCGCCGTTTGCCCATTCTCCTCTCGTGAATAGGCTGATTTGATACTTCTTGTCGAAGAGGTAGCGAATAAGCGTTTTGTCCCTGACCATGCTCAAGGTTGGCCTATTATCGG